>CAJVPY010000132.1:0-34520 GCA_910591965.1 Dentiscutata erythropus | reverse complement strand
AGAAGCGGAACCAAGCAACGAAATCACACCTTCAAGTCAAATACACTACAGCTCTTTGAAATAAAGTGTATGAACAACATGCTCCCAGTATTTGAGAAACTTAATCAAAGAAGGCCCGAAACATACAAGACAGACAAATGTGTCATATTTAAAAAAAAAAAAAAAGAAAATGTAGAACACTTGGTGAGCTGCGAGCTATCTCTGAATTTACTCCACACACTAGAGGAGCAAATAGTAGAAGCAACCTTGCATGAGTTAAAAGAAGTTGAAAACTCAGAGGAAATTAAAGAAGAAGTCCTAACAATGTTAGGAAAAGGATCACAAGTAGATGAAATGCGCAGAAGAAAAAGATGGATTAGAGGCTTAATTACAAAAGAAGACTTTGATAAGTTAAGATTTCTTTTCAACTCGAACAACCAAATGAAGCGATTTCTAGAAAGACTCTGGAAAAATTGGATAAAGGAAGTCTATGAAAAAATTTGGGTTCCAAGATGCAAATTAGTCCAAGAATGGGAGAAGGGAAATGGAATTGTGCCAAAAGATAAAAGAAGATTCTATGAAAAAACAAGAAAGAAGAAAAAGAAGAAGAAGAAACCACTAGATGGACATACTATTAAAAAGAAAAAAGATGAGAATGAGAATAAAAGTTGGTTGTCAGTTCTAGTGATAACCAAGAAAGAAGTGATAAGTTGGATTCTAGAAGAGAAACATTTAGATTAGTGGAAAACTGATATATAGTCTTGACAGGTGATAAGAACCAGCTATTGACGTATTATCGAAGCCAATTGCAGAATAAGGACATTTTTTACTATAGCAGGTCGCATATAGGTACTTAATGAGCAACTGGGTGAGTCTCCACTTGTTATTTAGGTACTGGGAGAATAACTCCTCAGAAAATTTTAATAGTTTAGATAATTATTACAAAGCCTAATAAAGTGAAAGCAGGACTGCCGAATGTTTAAAAAAAAAAAAAAAAAATTTATTATTATTATATTATTTAAATATAAATTTAATATAAAGTGTCTTATATAATCTACTTGTATAATATGAAGTTGGCTCTATTAATTTTACTATCCCTAGATACTATCAAAAATTTTCACTACTTTTTTTTTAGGTTTTGCTAAGCTAGTTTTAGATCTTCAAGTCCTTTCTATTGGTTTTATATGATTCTGGAAGTCTTATAATAGGTTTGCATTGTCTAAGCCAATTTGCATTTCTTTATACAATATAAGTATTATATAAATGCTTCCAGAATCTTCTAGTGCATGTAAGCACTAGTGTGACCAGAGTTACAGATAATAAAACCTAACTTATTAATAAAGCTAGTGAGATTTAAACTTAGTACCTTTGTTATAAACTAACTTGGAAATGCAACAATTTTACTACTCTAAGGCACCACACCCTCAAAACAGATTTATTTAAACTATCTTAGAATCAAAATTAGTTTTAAAGCAAACCAAAATTTTTGTATTTTTTTAATTTTATTTAAATTTTTACATAGTTTGATTTTTTTAATACTATACTAAATTAAGTATATCAAAATTTTAGAAAAAAAGGTTTAAGATTAATTTGTACAAAATTTTTATTTATAAATATTGTTAAAATTATACAAAAGAATAATTCTAATATTCAAATATAGTTTGGCAAAATTTGAATAAATTTAGTTAAATAATTAATCTAAAATTAATTTTTTATTTGTACTAAATTAATATGCTAGCCAAACGAATACCCATTAGTATATAAATACCCCAACAAATCATGTAAGTCATATAAGCTATATGACATCATCGTCCAACACTGCTGCACTGCTGATGGGAATTTTACAACTTATTTTGGCAGAATTAGTTATCGTTAGGGTTAGAATTAGATAGAATAAAAACTTTTAGCTTTTGGTTAGCATAATTTTGGCCAAAATTACAAATTCTCATCTGGAACAGTTCCGATTCTGAATCGGGACAATTCCAATCAATTATTTGATGTCAATAAATAACGAGGAATATATTTTAATTCGAAAAAAATCAGTTTTTCGAAGATAAAATGCTCTAAAATTCCAGGTCTTTATACAAACAAGTTCACATGCTTGAATTCAATTAGCCAAGTTAAATTGATATTAATTGATTATTAAATTCGTGCAACACGAGCGGCCAATCCCTATATGAGTAGTATCATTGATTATCGTATTTTTGGGGATTTTTTTTTTTAGGGGTGGTCAAGAAAAATAGTTTTTAGACTATATATTAAAAATTTTTCTTGCTCAATAAGGTTTTTTTACTTTAGCTAAATTAACGCTAACCCCAACACTAACCCCAACATTAACGGTTTGTATGCCTTTATTTGTATTATGCTAATCCGTTACGGCAAGAGATCGTATCCGATTAACCGATCAAGCAAATGTTTAGTTCCCGTGCGAGCATGGAGTTACTATATCAGTTTTCAGTTACACATAGAAAAATATTTACTAGAATTTATAATTACAACTGTATTACCATCATTTCTAGAATTTTATGAAGTTTGGTAGAATTACGAAATATATATTATGAAGTTTACAAAAGCCTTTGTCACAGTGTATTTAAACTCGTTTATTGTATTTGATATTAATATCCTATTTGAATATTTGAAATAGATGAATCAATTCAAAGAATAGAGTATTTGGTGCCAAGTATATGTCGCATCACATGGTATCCAATTCGAACCTTCAAAGTGGATTCGAATCGAATCTTCTTTATTGTAGAACTAAATATTTTAGGAAAAAGAGGTCCGAAAATGATCATGCGGTAACAGATAATTTGTATTTGCGTGCGTACGTCGAACGTCCGTAGGGAGCTTGGCATGTAAGACAATGTGGTACTTGCGTACGAACGCGCGTATGCACGTACGTACATGGTAAGTACGTACTGTACGTACGTACAGTACATACGTGTAAGAAATCAATCGCTCCTTATAGTAACAGTATAAACAAGCAGCATCAATATTTCCTAAATTATCGAGTTCAATAAAGTATAACTTCATTGATGCTAATAATTTAATTTGATTTTCAAATGCTACCTGTTTGTACCGTCGGAGATTGTAACGCTGAAAATTTACACCGCTCGGTGCTTTATTATGCGAAAATATGGTACGTACTTAGTCTATAAGAGCGGTTGATTTCTTGCACTGCACGTACGTGCAAATGTAACATTCATTATAAACATAGATCGCGTACGTACGTACGTACAGTACGCACCAGCTTATCTGTTATTGCGTTCTGTACGTACAGTACATATTAATATTTACCAAATTATTGCGTTTATGTACGTACAGTACATATGTACTAAATTATTGCGTGCTCTTACCAAAAAATCATATACCTTTTTTTTTTATAGAAATTTTCAATAACGATAAATGGTAAGATTATCCTGTAGACAGAGTACAAAATAAGGTTGTTTTACATTTAATGTTTGCTAACATTGGACGAGATTTTTATTAGGCCCCGTAATTTAATTAGAGTTTATATTAGTATAAATTTAAGGTTCCTCGAATGGTTATCGTTCCAAAAATTTATGGATCTACCGTTACACGATACCGATAACATTTGAAATTTTGAGATCTTGCTAACTATAATAACTCTCTTTCCTTTATTCCTGTAAAAACATACTCATAATGTCGATAGCATCACATCTCTTTCAATCCATATTTCATCCTTCTGAAATTACAGCTCTTGTCAAATATAAATTTTTTAAGCCTAAAGCTACAGTGAAAATTAGACTAGAACAAAAGCAAAAGATACGTTGTTATGAGTTTCTGGATAAAACTTCTCGTTCATTTGCTGCTGTAATTAAAGAACTGGATGATGATGTGAGAGATGCTGTAAGCATTCCTTTATTTTTCTAATTTTCTATCTTCATAAATTTGATCATAATTCTTTGTCCTTTATTATAATCTAGGTTTGTATTTTTTATCTCGTTCTTCGTGGTCTTGATACCATCGAAGACGATATGTCAATCTCTATTGAAAAAAAAGAACCTTTATTGAGATCTTTTCATGAAATTCTTTCTCAAAAAGGATGGACTTTTACTAAAAGTTAGTTTCTTAATTTTATTTTTAAACCTAATAATCCCTTGGTTGACAATTGTTTCTTTATGTCTTAGGTGGTCCCCTTGAAAAAGATCGTCAATTACTCGTTGAATTTGATATTGTGATCGATGAATTTTTGTCTTTGAGGAAGGAGTATGTAAAACTTTTTATTATCCTCATGTTACGCAAAACCATATGATAATTTATTTTTTCCTTTGTATAACTAGGTTTCGCGATATTATCGCTGATATAGCTAAAGAAATGGGAAATGGCATGGCCGATTACGCAAAAAATGCTGCGCACAATAAATATGGGGTTCAGAACAATGAAGAATATGATAAATATTGTTATTATGTTGCCGGTTTGGTTGGTGTTGGCCTTACCTGTTTATTTGCTGAAAGTGGTCTGGAAAATCCGGAACTCGTAAAAGATACTGAATTGTAAGTTTTACATTTATACTTTCTTTACATGTATTTATTATTTTATTAATAAATAAATGCTAATTAAATATTTATGGTCTTTAGGTCAATTCACATGGGTTTGTTTTTACAAAAAACAAACATAATTCGCGATTATTTAGAAGATCTTCTTGATGGACGTAAATTTTGGCCAAAAGAAATTTGGTCAAATTATGTCGAAGATTTTTCAGATCTTAAAGAGTCTGGTTATGAAACTGAGGCTCTTAATTGTCTTTCAGCCATCATTCTTAATGCTCTTCATCATGCTCCAGAATGTTTAAATTATTTGAATAAACTTCACAATAGATCTGTTTTTAGTTTTTGTGCCATTCCACAGGTGATGGCAATTGCAACTTTGGCTTTAATGTTTAGAAATTATGACACATTCCAAAAAGTTGTCAAAATTAGAAGGGGAGAATCTACTAAGGTAACTTTCTGAAAAAAACCTCTTGTTTTAGTAGAACTGCTGAACATTAATATTTTTTTTTCTGGAATATAGTTATTACTAAAGTGCACAAATATTCATGAAGTTGCAAATATCTTTCGTGAGTATTCTAGAGTAATCATCCGTAAAAATGATCCTAAAGACCCTAATTTTATGAAGATTAGTGTGGCTTGTGGGAAGGTAATAAATATATTTAACGTTTTATTTAAATTCTTTAAAAAAATTTTATTTCTAAATTAATTATTATTCATTTTAATTAACAAAAAGATTGAAAAATGGTGTGCTGTCAATCTTCCAGTTACAGATATCTACCCATATTCTACAACTATTAAAGGAGACTTATTTAATCAAGAAACCGACATATTATTATTTATTGGGTTTGGTTTATTGGCACTCACAGCTTATCTATTGTATTATTATAATTGGGAACATTTTAGTTTTGATGAATTAAAAATATCGAATATTTTTGATGCTTAATATTTTAGATATTTTAGATATTATTTGAAGAGTAAGCTGTATGTATAATTTTTACTATTTTGTACTATTTTGTAAGGCAATGATTTATTGTATTGTTTACTTTCAATTAGTTTTTAATAATGTATTTAAATTAGTTGTCACATTATTATGTAATTTAAATCATTATATTTTACAAAACTATGTATAACATACTCATTTATGTCTTAGAAAAATTATGATTAAATTGTGATATTTTATCTAAATTATGATTTATACAATATTTATTTTGTTTCCTTGAATCTCCAGCTTCCGCTTTTTCCTCCAGTTTTTTCTAAAAGTTTTACATCCTCAATTACCATACCTTTACTTACAGATTTACACATATCAAACACTGTTAATGCTGCGATACTAACGGCAGTTAGTGCCTCCATTTCTGCACCAGTCTTACCATCACATTCTACTTTTGCTATAATCTCAACTGAATTATCTTGTTCTAACTTTAAATCAACTGAAACATGAGAAAGTAATAAATTATGGCATAAAGGAATTAAATGTCCTGTTTGTTTGGCGGCATTAATTCCAGCAATCTGTGAAACTGTAAATACGTCGCCTTTTTTCATAAGGTTTTCCTGTATCAGATCAAATGCTTCGCGACCAATTCGTACTTTTCCACTCGCTGTCGCGGTACGGGTGGTTGGGGCTTTAACAGATATGTTTACCATCGAAGCACATCCACTTGAAGGATCGATATGAGAGAGTGTGGGGGTGTCAGTAATTGATGTATTTTGTGATATTTGTGAACATTCTGATTTGTTTTTTGATGAGTAAACACGGGATTGAAAAGGATATGAAGGAAAACCGTAATTGAAGGGAATGAAAGTTTTGTCAAATTTGTAAAGGTAATGTGGGTAGTATATTGTGGGCTGAATGAGTGGCATAATGGAATACTTCTTTTTATACCAAGATACTTTCGTTGAATGTAACTGCTCGATGCTGTCCGTGTAATTGACCGAATCTACAATAATAAAAATCTATATTTCAGAATATTTTAGTATATTAAGTAGAATAAATATAGGTGTTTATAAGACAAAGAGGATAGAATAGCATACTTGAATAATGCCATTTATCGGCCAGAAGCCAAAATATTAAAAACCTATATACATTAAAAAATAGTTTAGTGGTTGACTAAATAAGAAGATAAGTAGATTCTTACTAGTACATTATATATATATAACACGCAACATCACTAACCTGCACCCAGTCAACCACATCATTTTCATCCACCAATGAGTATCATCGGCCTATTTTTTGTCTCGGCCAGAGTGGACATACCTGCGTGCTGTTTCTTTTTATTTTTTACAGCCGCTCCGATAATTTCTAATAGTTGCTGATCCGGTACGTTCTCTCGTAATAAGTCACGCAAGCTTACTTCAGCATTTCCAAATAAGCATACCTACAAAAAGTAACGCCACTTATTTGAATAAAATTAAATATAATAATTAGTTAAAAATATATATATATAACCTTTAAGTTGCCATCCGCAGTAATCCTTAGTCTGTTACAAGTCCCGCAAAAATGGTCCGTCATCGATGTAATAAACCCAAATTGACCAACATGACCCAATACTCGATAAGCCTGACATTGTTTAACATTAAAAATGAGTTTACTTTTCTAATTATGCAATAATATTGTGATAACTAACCTTTGAAGTATCATGCGCATCATCAAGCAGTTTCACAACTTCGTACTTATTTCGAATATTATCTAAAAGTTCGCTATATGGAATAAGTTTTTGCTTATTCCATTTGTTACCTTGTTATTATTATCAAAAAAAAATGTCAAAAAAAAAAAAAAAAATCTAACGATTTTTATAAATTGAACAATCAATACATACCATCAAATGGCATATATTCAATAAACCTTACATCTATAGCCTTCGTACGAGTCATTTCAATGAAGTCTAATACTTCCTGATCATTTACTCCTCGCACAACCACACAATTAAGTTTAAGGGGACGAAGACCAAGAGCAATACCCTGATCAATTGTTTCCATTACACGTTCAAATCCTATATTCATAATAGATAAATGTTTATATAAAAGATATCAAATATAACACGTTAATAGATAATAAATACCTTTTCTACGAGTAATTAATTCAAACTTTAATGGATCTAACGTATCTAAGCTAATGTTCAACAAATTCAACCCATTTTTGACCAATTCAGGTAGCTTTCGCTTTAACGCTATGCCATTAGAAGTTATGGCTAGTGTTTGCAAACCATACTGCTTTAGTTCTCCCAACTCACCTATAACAAAGAAACATTTAAATAATTTATATTAAACGAAATGAAGAAAGAATACACTGAACTTACCAACTAAATCAACCAAATCTTTTCTTATGGTTGGTTCCCCACCAGTCAATCTAATTTTATTAATTCCTTGAGAAACGAATAATTTCGCTAGATGTACAATTTCTTTTGTGGATAAAAGTTTGTGAGAAGGGGTCAAATCAACACCTTCTTCTGGCATACAATAGGTACCTAAATAATTGTTCATATATATTAAAAATTTTGATGGACTAAAATTTAAACAACTTTAGTCAAAATATACGTACATCTTAAATTACATTTTTCTGTCAGTGATATTCTTAAATAAGAATGTTGTCTTTCGAATTTATCTGTCAAAAAATTACTGAAAGGACGTTCTTTCTCGATCGCAGCGATCTTTTGCTATTAACGAAAGATTAATGTGTTTAATAAGATTATTTACAAGGCAAGCTAATATAAATCAAACATTAATCAAATATTTAGAATACCTGTATACGGTGTTTAGGAACTTTGTGTTTAGGAACTTTGTAAATGGTAGACGCTTGTGCTTGATATGAATTAGCAGTAAAAGCCAAACCCCTTATCAAAAAGGGTGTCAAAAATTTGATACTTGGCGGACTTTGAACAGAAATGAAGTGATTCATTTTAGAATTTAAAGCATAAAAGATTTAGATTCCTTCTGCTTAAAAGCTAAATCTTATCATTGAAACTTATAAATTGCATTATCGTAATTTCATTATCTAATCGCCTCCTGTTTTTGCCTATCTGATAAGATTTAATTGATTTAATTGAAGAAAAGATCTAACTTGTACTACTTTTCTAACCTTTTATACGTCGGAGCCATCAAACTATGTACTAATTACTTAATTACTTAATTACAAATATTTTTAATTATTATTATAAATAAAGTAAAAACTTTAATTTGTATAGCAACTAGCATCTCAAATATAAAATATTTAGTTAATTTAAAAACAAAGAAATTTTAATGTACCATTGAATAAGACCCGTGGTATACTTATATTACTTTTAATATACGGTTCTTCACACAGTACAGTATCCACGGGAACTATTCAATTTTAACATCCTCATGCAAGTTACTTTATTCAATATATATATTTGATTGTATTTTTGTCTCATAGTGTTTATCTCAGTGTTTATAACGTTTGTTTGTCTCATTGTGTAACACCGCCTTGCATTATATAATAGATAAGATAAAAAAAAGAAAGGTATGTAGTGAAAAATGTTTTGCTTCCTGTGAGGTTCGAACTCACGACCTTCAGATTATGAGACTGACGCGCTACCGACTGCGCTAAGGAAGCAACTCATAGAAGTAAGTGAAAAATTTTTTATTTATTAGAATATTTAACTAAAAACTAAACATATTTACGTCATATATATTATTGCAAGAAAATTTATTTAGTTTAAATAGTGTTTCCTTATACACGAACGCTAATTTATCGACTTATAACATACGTTGAATTAATTAACCCTGTTTAAGATTAGGGTAAAATTAGCTTTAGGTTGAAAATATTTACAGTAAGAACCGCAAAATTATTTTTTTTAATCAGGATTTGAGATATCAATATACCCGTATACATACATATTGTGTACAAATAGAAATTGCTTTCTATAATTATCTGTATTATAAAATTTTGCAAATACAAATTTAAATTAAGAGAATTACTATTTGTACACTAGTGTATACACACAGGCAGGGTTGGCAATGGAGCCAATGGAGTTAAATGGTTACGTAAATGGAGCTCAAGAAACTAGTATCCATTGGCTCTATTTAGAGCTCCATTGGCCCATTCGTAGCTTCATTGCCAACCTTGCACACAGGGTATTGTATTACTCGAAATTTTGCGTATAAAACTACTTTGGGGTTCTAACAAAAATAATCTGCGCAAAATTTTAGTATAAAATACTCTCTAACCCTAACCCAGGGTTGGCAATGGAGCCAATTGAGTTAAATGGTTACGTGAATGGAGCTCAAAAAACCAGTATCCATTGGCTCCATTCAGAGCTCCATTGGCTCCATTCGCAGCTCCATTGAGCTCCATTGCCAACCCTGCCCTAACCCTAACCCTAGTATCAAGTAGTTTTTTTTTTTTTATTGGATATGCAAATCAATTAATTAGTACCCGTGTTTATACACTAGTGTAGGTTTCGAAATTTTCTTAAATTAAAGATTAAATAAGCTAGTTTGAGATATGGATTACCGTAAATATGCGTATACGAGATCCCCCAAAATAGTATACCACTATGAATTAGACCCGGCTGCGAACCACGGAATCTCTATTAATTAAATGCGCTTTTTTTTAAAACAACTAAACTACCTATTATAAGTACAAATTGTGTATGCATTGTAAATTTTTTGCATTTTACGAATAACCTCTCAGCGTGTACTAGACCCGGGGTCTACTTAAGGGTTTAAAAATTGGTGGAATGAAATAGACCCAGGTCTTGTATATGCACATTTACGGTATATATTAAATACTCACTGTTGTGTTTTAATAAACTTATTCAATAAATTGTATTTATCTGGCACTGTATATTTAATATGTTGTCTATGCTAATTAGATTTGCTAATAATATGTATACATACTGTAAAATATATAGCAAACACTAACATAGAAAGAATATTAGCCATCCAAATTAAATCATATATATAGTAATCAACAATATTTTATCATGTAAATCGCGAACGCGTATCTCGTGTATTAGTTGCCCGTTACGAGAGTATCGGAGTAGCATTTTATCTCGAATCTATCACGGAATATATAATAATTGATCGGACGATGTATTATCGTATGATTTGTATGTGATTTTTAGTGACGTAATGACATAGTATTAATCGTTAGTAGTATTAAAGGGAACGAGTTTTTTTCCAGATGAGATAATTCTTGTTTTTTTTTCTGCTAACCCGACTTTGTAGTTTTGCCCTACCCGACTCTGGTGTACAATTGGGCAGCCTGCATAGTATTATAGTTTGGTGGCCTGTCGTGACGACAGTCACCGCCTAATTGTTTATGGCCTGTCGGAACGACGGTCTTCGAAGTGGTTTTTTTCCAGACGGGACTTCTGTTTTTTCATCCTTCCTCTAAGGTAACTTTAGAATCGAAACTCATATTAAACAGTCAATACTCATATTAAACAGTCAATACTCAAATTCTGTACTGTTAGTAGGTATTGCACGAAAGCGGAAGGGATAGAATGCTCATAGTTGTTCGTCATTTGTAATGCCCCCTGATGAGAGACAAAAGGCCATCGAAAATCTGCGCTAGCAAATTTTTACATATCAGAGCAGATTTAAGCATAATATGAAAGATTTAAGCATAATAGTACGTTGATGAAGGATCCAGGGTTCCGCTATAAATAATTAGTGGTGAAAATCGGAGAGCTAAGATTAGTTTTTTTTTAAAGCTTAATAGTAAATTTTTTATTTAATTCGTAAAATTTATGGCATTATTTAAAAATCGCAAAAAATCGGTGGCCCTAGTCTTGTATGAAATTATATCGCGCGATTTCACATGTGTTATGTGTTAAGAATTCTTTTTAGAATATGGCCGAGTGGACAAATGTAGATAAAGGTATGGACAGTATGGCAAAAAAGAAATGCTAATAACAATTTTATTATGGCAACTTGATTTAAAGCATTAAGTAAAGGTGTTTATTACTAAATTTTACATATAATTATGTATTTTTAATAATATATGCTGACATAAAATGTATGGACGCCATGGACAAGTCAAAAAGAATCTATGGACATAATAGTAATGTGACAGAATTAATTATCATTTTCGAATAAATTAGTGACGTACTGTATGTTTCGAAAATAAGTGATATATATTTTTTTTATATAATATAAGGCCATGCAAAATTAATTAATTGGTTTTCATAACCCGGCTTCAAAAAAAATTTTTTTATATGGTTTACAGCTGTTCTCATAAATTCTGGGACAACAGAAAAATTTTCTGATACCGGATCGATAAGTTACCGAGTCGAAATAAATAAATGACCAACTTCAACCGAACTAAGAAATTTATCGATTCGGTCATTGGCATTTTTTTCAATTGTTCCAGAATTTATGAGAACAGCTGTAATAACCGGGTAGGTTTTAAAAAAAAATTTCATATAAATTTTATAAAATTTTATATATGAAATTTAAAAAAAAAGGCCGGCCGGCCGGGTCTATTTAAAAGTTTCATGTTATGAAAACCAAGTAATTAAATTTGTATGGCCTAATATAGTACAAAAAAATATTCCTATTTCATTTTCTGATTTCGGATTTTAAAACTGAAATAGATTATTTAAACTCCCACTTATTTTCGAAGCGAATTTTGAATCACCCCATTATGTAGATTTTATGAACAAAATTTAAATTTGCTAGCCTACAAATGATCAGATTCAGAGTTTATTTGAATTGAATTATTGGATGACTAGCAAATTTAAATTTTGTTTATAAGATCTACGTAGTTCCGGGCCATTTTCCTAGCAAATATTCCATATATTAAAAAATTTTCATTAGTTGAATGGTTTATTTCGCAAAAAATATGATATCACTTCACATAAGCCGCGCCAAATCGTGAGCGCGATAGTTTCGTCATCTCGTGCGAGGTACATCTTTGGGTGTTCTGTACTGTACAAGTGACTATTGGAATTTAAGTTAGATTTTTCATAATCGGTTTCGAGTCAGTAATTCGACACGGATCTATGGATCTAGGTCAGACGGTTTTTCTGTCGATTTTTAAAATCTCGAACAGTGTTGTTCGATTAATTTCTAGATTTATTATCTTTAGTAATTGATTAGGTATCCGAATTTTTTGTTGTTTTAACTAACTACTGTACATAAAATACAAAAACTACAATAATAATAATATACAAACCACTTTGGCAAGAGATACAGGATTGGATTTTTAATCAACTATTTTAGCAAAGAAATGGTATAAGACAAATATCTATATTCAAATATGTCTTTAAATATAAAGAAATGGTCATGGTGATAAAGAATAAGATGGGTATAATAAGAAATAAACAAATTGTATTGTTGTGAGAGCAAATGTTAAGCTCATAATTTCCGATCCCGTTATTATTTCGCATTAAAGGTTGACGTTCAGGAGCTTGACGATTTGTAGCAAGAATATTTGGGATATAGTTAAAAATACCAGATCTCATTTGATACATGGCAGTATAATGAAAAACTCTAGAAAAAATAAAAAGAAGAAAGCCAGGGAAAAGAAAGCCGTAATAATTACTAGGCAATGAATCATAGCTATTGCTAAGACATAAAAGTGCAGTAAAGAGGAATATAATAGATCTGACATTCTTATTTGTTGATTTGAGACAGACAAACAAAGAGATCAAAATAAAAAGAAAAGTAAGCATGGACCAAAATGAATCTTTTCCGTCTTTGATCTGCGCTTTAAAAATAAACGCGTGAGCATAACTCATTATAAACAACCAGATGCAGGTTCTATGGGCCCAGTTTTTTTCTGGAGAGATATTCCAGTAATACCAATTGAACCAGATAAGAAATATAGTTGTTAAAAGCATAGAAATTAATAAAATGGGCTTTACATCTTTACAAGATGTGCCAGATAAAAAACATGAAAGAATGATACTCGAATAAAATCCAAACTGAATTACAATATCATCGATTGCACGAAATATGCGGATTGCTGTGGTCCCTCTAAGGTTGCCAAGCTCGTAAAAGATCCATGCAACAAGAGCTATAACAGTTACATCATTAGGTATTGGAATTGAAAAGCCATTAAAAGCCGTGACTTGAGGAATAAATGAACCGAAAAAGTAAATGGTGCAGAGGATATATAAGCTCTGGAAAGGCATTCTTGAGGATAGCCTATGTAAACGAAATAGTATTTTACAACTTTTTATAAACTTTTTGAACAGGAGATAATTTTTAAGTTTTATTTAGTGCGATATTCGATTTTTGAAGCTGTTAAAGTTTTATTAATTTTTGACCTCAAAAATTTTTTGGGGTTATGGGGTATAGTGCGATTACTTCTGACGAGATTAGGAACACAGTAGACGCAGAGACCTCCAAATAAAGGAGTTCAAGGAACAATATGTAAGTTTTTAGGTGACCTATTTTTTTAATTACTATTTCGGTTTATCGCCTGGGAAGATCGTAATTGTTGTCTTTTTTGGAAAATATGTTATTGAGATTAACATTTTAGTAATTTTTAATGCAGTAATTTAAGTTTTTTACAACTTTATAGCAAAATAATGATGTTGGCATATTGTTTATGAATCAATTTGAAACGGAGTATGTTGAAATGAACTTACGTACATACGTATCTAAAAGACGTTCTTTTTATTGCCCCAGGCGATTCTATGATGAAGTAAAGTGCGACAATGTTGAACCTCTTTTTCCCAATATTTTTAATAGCCATTAACGTTAACGTTGGTCGTAAACCATTACGAAATTTCAGTATTTTGATTAGCAGACCGGCGTAAATAAAATGCCTTCACAACTATTGTCAAGAAATGGATTCCGAATTTCATATATATATATATAATAGCTTTGATGCTTTCCTGAATGTTTCTTTGTCAGGGCACTAGTACTTATACTAGAAATATTTTTATCACCAGTTTACCATACAGTAACAGATAAGAGTTCAGACAAGAGAAATTTAGAGAAGAGGCGGATATTCTCTTTTGACATACGGCCTTAATGAATTCGGTCACGAAAACAAGTGCTTTTAAACTTAGGACTCAATCTATTGATATGTATAAATTTAAAAATCAAAGTCTGGTTTATCTCTTAGTGACACCCATATGATGTAGTTCTGGTTATTTGCATAGCAGGAACGAAGTATATGGCTTATCGTTATTGAAAGCAAAATTTTAAAACTGATTGGATAGTGTGTGGTAAAATCTTGTGCTACAACGAAATTCCTGACTATGACTATGTCACTCAGTTACCTAATGAAAAAAACAATAAAAAAATTTTTTTAGGTTGTTACCCTACTCATCCTTAATCATCAAGTATGACGAGTACTTAGATAGTGAATATGTTGGATAGTATTGCTAATTTAGACATTTATACATTCAAGGATGAGAAATTTAAGAGTCAGAAAAGTAAAATATTACTATGAGACGGTGGAATTAACTAATAATTAAACCAATGTTGAAGTAAAAGTGATACAAAGATTTAAAAGTATGGTCGTGGCTCTGAAACTAAAAGTTGACTAAAAGAAAGAAATGGTTTAATTGAATATCGCTTTTGAAACGCGACTAATTTTGTTTCCTTTGCGCTAGTCATGGAATGCAAGAATAAAAAACAAATAGATTAATATTAAATGCTTAAATTAATTTGCTATGCACAATTAAGACCTATTCCGATAACATGAGTTTTCTACTAATGCAATTTTATAAAAAAAATTTTAATCGAGCAATATAATTAAAAGTAACTATTTAAACTCTATATCAATAGCTGCTGCATCGATATTAGGTTTTCTTAATACAGTCAACTACAAATAGATACAGTACCGACGGCAAATGCTTTATATACAATTAAAAGTAATATAACTCAGCAACAAATAATTTCAAAATGCACCTATGGTGCTGAACACCATAGATGCTATTTCTCAAAAAAACATACTAAGTAATTAGGGTCGGGGGTTCTAGTAAAAATTCAGGACCCCTAAAACCTTAGGCAACATGACAAAATTTGGACCTTTTATATGAAGTTATATAAGCCCTTATTTCATATTAAAAATGCACACTAACCCTAAATTTTTATTAAAAACAATTATATATGGTGCAAACAAATAGTTTAACAAAAAATTTTTTTAACAGATTTATTGCTTTTTATTAAAGCTATAATTTCGGTATGTTTCTATTATAATATTACAAAGCTGTTTTAGCTTAAGATTTATCTATACAGTAGAGATTTGGCGTAATCTTTTTTTTTTTCCGTTACTGTATAACGAGATGGGAGAAAAGCTCCTGAACATGATCTTTTTTTAAATCACTGAATAATGCACTTTTGGTTATCATTTAATAGTTGCCAGTACAGTATATTGCAAATATACATCGTCACAAAAAAATTTATTATAAGCGGAGATAGTAAAAAAGGTCCTGTTCAGGGACCTTTCTCCCACCCGGTATAACTAGGGTTGACAGGGTCAATTAATATTTAAGAGCTTAATCTGATTTGATAAATAGATCAAAAGTAGCAACATGTCTCGAATCGACTAAGAGTATCATAGACTCAGGGATTTATGTCAAAATCCCAAAAGTCAAAATCCTGAAATTTAATTGTCGCGTCGCGTGATTTCGGGGCTCCATTATTCAAACTCCGCTTATAATTAGTAATAATGATTACTAATTATAAGCGGGTTGAATAGTGAAACTCCGACATCACACGAAGCGACAATTAAATTTCAGGATTTTGACTTTCGACATAGTCCATATAAAATTAAAATTCTTTCGATATACTGAATTACTAATAAAACTTTCTATATAGTGAATTTTAAAAAATATTTGTTAATGGAACTGATCACTTCGCTATAACGGGAGTGACTCGTACTTCTTTTGATTTATTTGCAATTACAGGCATTATTGTAGATAGCGGCGCACTTACATAATAATTTCGATTTTAACTTTACAGTAACCCATTTACGTAGCGTTTTTAATTTGAATCAGAAAGTAGATAACGTGTTTTTTCGTCCTGCCTCTACCCAACCTTTAGACATGATTTGTCGAGACAACTCTTTAGATAGAGAAATTGCTTATTTAAATAAAGCAAATTGCCTGCCAGAACAACAGTCGATAAAATGGACAGTGATAATCAAGAGTAGGCTTTTAATTTAGCTAATAGAAATATCTTCTCGATGAGAGACAAAATAACTATACCCGGTTAGTCGGATTGATAACCAAAAGTCTTTAGTTTGGAACATGGATGGTTGTGAATTTTATTCTCACATCGAATTCTAATGTCATAAATAACAAAAATTTAAAAACAGATCACAAGCTTCTAGATATAAAATTCATAGTACTTTATTACTATAAGTGACTCATTCTGAAGTTTTAGACGAATTTTTAATTATTTTGACTCCTGGTATGGAGATAGGGTTGAATGTTTTTTGACATTCCGCATAGGAGACTCCAATGCCGAAACCGGTTGATATTGCAATAGGCCAAGACTTCCCTTTAATAAAATAAACTTTGTAAACTAATTATTGCTAAACATTGATCATAATAACCAATAAAATCTACAATACATACTTTTAAATATAAGTGCTGAAGCAACAATTCCAACACTGAGACCAATGCCCGTTTTTACCAATAAGTTTGATATACAAAAATCCCACTAATATATGATAAGCAAAATAAAATAATTAATCTTGTGAAATAAATTATTTAATTATATATAAAAAAAAAAGAATTAATTAATTTTTGCCTTTTCATTTAAAATATCTTCACTTGGTGCCTTCTTAACGCTCATGTTTGTTAAGTTAGAAAAATTAAAGATCATCAAAATAATTGATAATCGTACCGTTCAATGTTACACGATGCTCATAGAATCATATGTTGATTGACCAATCAAATCACGAGTTTCAAAAAAAAAGTTTTCCAATTTTACTATGTCTTACTTTAACAATTTTATTGATCATTGGGGTATTTATTCAGTTAACTATGGTGCCGGAAGCTTAGAGACAGTCTACATCCATATGGGATCTTTGCTAGGAAAATCACCCTTCGGGATTTTCCGATCGGGCTAATTCGGAAAGGTTTGGACCAGAATGCCAGTTCTTATTCATATATAAATCACCTTTTGCTATATTTATTCGATAGTTTATTAAATAAACTGTCGAATCAGTAAAGTAAAAAGATGTTTTACATATGAATAAGAACCGACATTCTGGTCTAAAATTTTCCGAATTAGCCCGATCGGAAAATCCCGAAGGGTGATTTTCCTATCAAAGATCCCATATGATTTATCTCCCTTTCGACACAGCAAAAGTTAACATGATTAATAATACTATTAAAAATTGATTAGATTGGATATAGAGAATAAAAATGAAATATCAACTGCTATGTCGATAGAAGGATAAATCATGTGATACTGCGTCTCGCTCGGCAATCACGGGAACGTTTCAATTTTCTCGTGATATGTATTTCGACATACTGCGGCAAAAAACAGAATCTTACTAACTACAGTATAGCCAGTGGTGATCATCACCAGGGTGCTTATATCCAAAACTCTAAGTAAAAATGTAAAAACTGAAATCAGGACCCTATATCTGATATTATATATAAAAAAACAATTATTATAAACACACCTATGGTGTTTACACCTATTTTATATTTTTCTAAGTTTTTATAAGTTTTGTATAAAATTTTTCAATTATTATAAAACGCACCTATGGTGTTCTAGCACCATATATAATCGTTTTTAATAAAATTTAGGGGTAGGGTTCGGGTATTAAGAATTATATTTTTTTTATATGATATATTATAGAGCTAATATAAGGTCCCGATCTCAGTTTTCGTGAGGTTCTTGGAGTCCTGAACATTTTTACTTAGAGTACCCGATCCCGTTTACTTAGTACATTTTTGAGAAATAAGGGCCTATGGTGTAAAACACCTTAGTAAAATCCAATAGCGTTAGGGTTTGCGAAGGGTTTTTTAGAGCATAGAACATTTTTACTTAGAATACTGTACTTCATGCCGACTAATTAGACAGTTTTTGAGAAAACATATACATAGATGTAAAACACCATAGATGCATTTTTAGTAAACTCCAAAAAAACTCTTATAACTGCACCCTAACCCTAAATATATCTAGGGTGGTGATAATCACCACTGGTTATTTGTATTACATTTCTTTTTAAAATGCTAAAACTTTTTACAGATAATTTTTTTTAAAAAAACTAATCGATCACTTTACATATAGGACTGAGCTATACAAAGTTAACGGTCAGTTTTTTTAAAAAAAATTTTCTATAAAGAGTATTACCGATTTGAAACTTGGCTATTTTTTGAAATGCTATTATAATTTTCCATATCAAATACATGAATTTTATTGGTCAACCACTATCACAAGAAAGTTGATTTCTGGCATCATATGTAATGTGGTACTATCGCTACACGAAAAAATTGTTAAGGACTTTTTTTGAATTAATGATCAGGTAGTATCAGAATTATTTTAAAGAATGACTTGCATGTTTTTAAATGTCTAGAATCGCTAATTATTTTAGCTTAAATTTTTATTCTTAAACACGTTTATAACACAATTACGGTAAAAAATTAAACCTTTTACCAGCAACGAAAATATCACCCTTTTGAATAGTTCGCAATGCGAAACTGTTTTTAAATATTCACGTTAAAAAATTTCACGTAACTTTGTTATAAATATGTTTAAGATTAATTCATGCTAAAAACAATTGAAAAAAGTAAAGCGATTCAATCTAGACATCTAAAAACATGTAAGTCATTCTTTTACTATATATTAAAAAAGTGATAAATAATTCTAATTGATCTCTAAATTCAAAAAAATTCTTAATAATTAATTTTCATATAGTTTGATTTACATCAGTGTCGATACAGGCAAGATAGATAATATTCTTAAAGCAGAGACTGGACTCGTCTCAACTCGTGATTCACGAATTAAGCTCAGAAGAGTACCCAAATCATTTGATTGAGTCAATTCGAATCAAATTACAGTTTATGAAAGCAGATACTCAGTCTCTCCCTTATGGTAGTGGTCATACCTGATTAACTTTTTACCCGAACGGTTATATATAACCTTTGATAAAATCTAAAAATCGGTTTTATACCCTATCGAAGTAAGAGGGTAATGGATATAAGCTCTATAAAAATGCGTTGTCATGTAATTTTTTTATACCGATTACCTGTAATTTTTATTTATTGATTTATTAAATTATAAAAACTATATATAAATTTCTATAAAGCATTTTTGCTTTTTGCATTATTTTATATGACTACATTATTAATATCTAATTCGGGGCATTTGCTCAGGCCTTATAAAGAGAATTTCAAATCACAGTGTAATTATTCACTGACAATTATTTCACCGACAGTTTATTTAGTTCAAGCGAACTCCTAACATATGATATCAGCCAAATAGGCTACCGGTGGAATGATTGCTGGTGAAGCAAGAAATTTTCACATTTATTTAGCATAATAGGCAAATGCAATTATATCTAGGGATTCGATCCTATCTTTGACAGGCCATCCGGATTCTATTAAATCCGGATTGAATCCGTGTCAGATTAGATATAAAGCTAGCTTTGAGAACACCCTTATGTCCGTTATTTAAGTTCTTTGACAAATCCGAATAAAAATCTCTGATCTGGATATTTAAATTTATCTATATTTAAGGATCAATTCAGATGGTCGGATTACGGATCGATTCACTAATTACATCACGAAGTATAACCAAGTACGTACTTGTGAAGTAGTTTTCCATTAGACGAAACCAAAATTATATCACTGATCAGGGTGGCTAAAAATTTCATGTAGCCATCGAATGCGCCGCTACTAATTGAATTTTTTTTTTAAAAAAAATAATTCTTTTCACTATTTAACACTAACGTTTTGTTCTTTTGAATTTAGTTTTTTTTAGTAAAATTTTTAATTGAAATAAACATAGCTACTTTAATCCATACTGTATACAAATCCGAAAACAAATAAGTATTAATTTTTTTTTGTATGAAAATTGACTAATTATTTAGCAACTTAGCAACAGTAACATTTATTTTCAGCATTTCCTGATTAGCAAACTAGCACTTATTGTACTATTTCAGAAAGCTACTATATTTCCCAAAAAAGTATAATACCATCGGGAAAATTTTTAGTACTATTCTGCGCAGATTTGCGAAAAAATTAAATAAATTAAATGAAAATCTTCAGCTATAGACAGAAATTAAATACAGTTTTGTGCAAATTTTCAAAATAAAAAAATTTTGCAGTTTTGCACTTATTTAATTTTCCCGATGACTGAATAATTATTTTCTTTCAAGGAATGGATTTTGAGAACTTGAATTACATTATTGTATTAGTATTAAAACAAATATATTAATTGGCAATTTCAGAAACACTTTATTTATTTGCAGAATTGTATCAATAATATTAATAAAAATGAACTTGAATCATTTCAAATGTTCGTGCCAACTATTTTTCAAACAAAAGAAAAATTGCGGCCCAGAATATAGTTAAGGAATTTTGAAACTGAGCTAGGTATATTTTAAAATTACAAGCTTGTAAACGTAGGTCTTAGCAAAATTTTATTTTCAGGAGAATAAAGTACCGAACAAAAACTACATAAAAATTTTCTTTTATATCAGAAGCACTTATTTACGTTAATGTTTTAGATTATTTCAATTTTTATTTTATTAACAGTTAAAGAAAATGTTTTGATTTTGCGGCTATGCTAAGGTGGCGTGATCTAGTTTATCCAATTAAAGATGGCATTATGCAAGCTTTTGGTCCCACGAAATCCTTTTTAGCCATAATGCGTAGCATTCCAACAGTACGTACGCGATTATATCCTAATGATTGGTAATAAATGTGACCTGTATCATTCATAATACATTAATACAGCGTCTTAACGACTATATCCCTTTTGTCGAGGGACACCGTAACTTTTGTATCTTGAGGGCTTGATAACTCCGCTCTTAAAGTGGTTGTGGTTGCGCTTTTCCTACGCCAACAGACCCGGTCCCAAGGTTTATGGACTTACGACTCTGAGAGGTGTATCGATGACGAGGGACACCGTAATTTTTGAATCTTGAGGGCGTTTGCTTGTTTGATAACCTCCACTCTTGAAGTGGTTGTGGTTGCAGTGTCTTTCACACTTTCCCTATGCCAACAGACCCGGTGCAGACCAGTGTTTGAAATCTAAATTGACGTTCTCAAGAATCATTTTGTTAAACAAAAATGGTTTCAATTCTGGGATAATGTTCTTCTGAGAACATGAGAACGTAAGATTTACAACACTGGTGCAGACCCATTCCAAGGTTTACGGACTTGCGACTCCGGGCACGTGCCTGTGCCCAAAAAATTTAGGCTCAGACATACTTAGAAACTTAGGCATGGGCACACACAAAAGCTTGGCGTGGGTACAGGTACAGAAATTTGATATTTATTATTTAATTGTGCCTGGCACCACTCTGACATCTTGTGCCCATGCCTTTACTAGTTCCTGGCACTTTTGTGCCCATACCTTTAATGTGCCTGGTATTTTATGCCCTATAGGCATAGGCATGGCGTAAGGCACTAGTGCCCGGCCTCGTAGGCAGACTTTCGAATGATTGGCTGTTTAAATTAATTTAATTTTACATTATTTATACAGTTTAAAGTACTTTTTAAAAATAATAAAACTACGAAGAATCAACAAAAAGAAGTATATAGAAAGTTTTATTAGGATTGTAGGACTCTACTATTAAAAATAATCCAAATTCTTTTTTGTTTTAGAGAAGTTAGCATAATAGCGACTTCTTAAATTAGGTTATCACCATGCTAACTTCTCTAAAATAAAAATGAATTTGGATTATTTTTAATAGTGGAGTCCTACAATCCTAATAAAACTTTCTATATACTTCTTTTTTGTTGATTCTTCGTAGGTTTATTTTTTTTTGAAAAGTACTTTAAACTGTATAAATAATGTAAAATTAAATTGATTTAAACAGCCAATCATTCGAAAGTCTGCCTATGATGCCCGGCCTGGTGCAGGCACGGCATTTGAGAACCCTACTGATCATATACCTATACCATACTGATCTGGTCGTAACTCCTCTTATTGGGGTGTATCATATAGGCATATTTATAAACATACATAGTGAAAATTAATAAATCAGCAATAGTGTAATAGTAAAATAATAGTAAAACATATAAAATTCAAACTGCAATAATTCTTGAACCAGCAAGTCCATACAAATAAAATTACATTTGTCGGATTCATTTTAGCATGCTCATTAAAGTAACAAAGCCCTTTTTTATTTATTTTTATTGTTTAGAGCATAGCGGGTGTCTCAATCTTCATGCAAAGTTGTCGTCTTTGTTGTTTTTTTTAATAATAAAAACACCAAAAACATAACTTTGAATTTTTTGTCAATCGTATTATATGATTCAATGGTGATCGACAAGAATTCAAAGTTACGTTTTTGATTTTTTATTAAAGAAACATCTAAGACGACAATTTGCATGGAAATTGGGACACACGCTATGTTCTAAACAATAAAAATAAATAAAAAAGGGCGTTGTTACTTTAAGAATATGCTAAAATGAATCCGACAAATGTAATTTTACTTGTGTGGACTTGCTGGTTCAAGAGTTATTGCAGTTTGTTTTTACTATTACACGTCACTCTGGTTATACCCGACGACGTTAGTAAAATCGCGGTTTTCGAAAAGGTAGAAATGAGTAAAAAAAATTTTTTTCTGTATACGAGTATACGAGTATACTGCGTATACTCGTATGCTGGATTACCTTTAGCATATTTATTGAAGATCGATGTTTGATTTACTTATCTGTGATTGTATAAGTACGTACGTAATGTATGCAAGTAATCAAACATCCAACGTGTTATTCACTTAATGTGCAGTTACTGCGTATTAAATTAAAGATATTTAAGTTTAAGTTTCTGTATAGTAATCAATGTTTATTATCACGTGATATGGTATGTATGCCCTTTGGCCCAAAGACATGCCCTGGGACACCGCGCCCAGCCCTACAGCATATAGCTATTTATAAACATATATCCGCGAATATTTAGAATTACTATTTTAAAATTTCAAAATCTTTAACCATAAATCACTTTTGATTTACTGATCGTTTTGGATGATTTTACCATTAAAATGGCCGTCTCAACGAGACGATTCTAACGAGCCCAAAATCGTTAAAATCCCGTCACTTCGGGTGTTTTGGGAATGGTTTAATCCTAAAACACTGAAGTAACATAAATCCTTAACGATCTCGGGATTCCATGATTGGATTTTAACGATTTTGGGCTCGTTAGAATCGTCTCATTAAGTCGGTCATTTTGATGGTAAAATCATCCAAAACGGGCCAGTGAATCAAAAGTCATTTTTGGTTAAATATTTTGAAATTTTTAAATAGTAATTCTAAATAGGATATCTAAATATACGGTAATTTATTTAATCTATTTGTCCATTGGTTCATTGGAGTATGGAACCAATGGACCCAACCCTGACCGCAGCATATAGATTTTATCGCAGTACAGTGCATTGGTACGACATGCCATATGGCATGCCAAAATTATTATTGACAGCCTTAACAAAAGTTCATAGACAAAAAAACATTACACCAAAAGCAAGTTGATTACTGGAATGTTTACTATAAAAATAAAATATGCTAAAGCCTTTATAGTACTATGTTACACGAATAACGATTTATATTTTTTAGCACACTGCGACTTATCATTATCGTTATGTTCATTAACTGTCTACTATCCAGAATTTCCCGGAAATAGCTAATCAGCATTTGGTAAATTACGTTCGAAAAATTTCTGTGTCACTGCTTGTCAGTAGGACGGTATCACAAGTTAAAAATTCTTTGAGTTCTAATGTATATATTTTTCAAATTTTCAAGTTTGTTTTTAATTGAATTTTGTTAACGTTAAAAACTTTAACGTTCCTGCGATTTCGGACGTTGGATTTCTGGATCTTGCGATAGTAAAACCGACCAGATTTTTACCAATTAAATAATCCGGATTCAAAAATCCGATTCAAATTCCAGTCGAGTAACGTTACAACTAAATTTTCCGAAAGGAAAACAATAATCAATTCCTGTCAATCTTAGTAGTCAAACCGATTTCATGAACCGGGAGTCTATTGTTTCCGATAATGCATAAATATAACGAGCTTTCGTTTTCTACCTAAAAGTATTCACGTCTTTAGTTCAGTTTATGTTACTAGCTTACATTTAATATTACTATTTCTTTACTCTCATTAGTATGGACAATTCTTCAATATTTGAGAGTATTTGTGGTTCCGATCGCTGGGTAGTAAAACCTTCTATTTGACAAAAGCTCAATATGTTCTTAAAAATCTTATCTTCTTGTTTGTTGCACTATATATGCATTTAGGGGCCGTGGGAAAGTTATGATTTTACGGATTGCTTTAGAGAAGTGTAAATTTATCATAATTTCTTTTATCTCCTTTATCTTCTATATCTGACTTTTATTCGACAAAAATTAGTGTGGTCGACGCTGGAATCTTATTACTGTATTCAGCTACTTCATTATGTATTGTCGTAACTGCTTATGTTCAACTTAGACGACATAAAGGGCCAGGCTATGAACGCTTACTTAATAATCAGTGTAATTCAAATTATGGCACTATTGAACAGATCGATGACAATGAGACAGATTTAGATGTTTCCGATGATAATTCAGACTATTCAGATGAAACTCTTGTCAGCGATCGGACTCCTAAAAATATGATTTTTGATGTTAGCCGGCTTGTTATAAGTATTATAATATGTTTGCTATTCAGTTTACTTGCTACAGCAAGATGGCAAGGTTATAATGAGAACCAACACGGAAATTATTGGCTTGTGGCTCCTATATTAGAAGCCATCGCATGGGTTCGTGCTATTGTTTAAATTGTTTAAATTGTGTTTTGAATTACCATCTATTATTAATAATAATTTAATGTTCATTATTCTAGATCTATGCAACAATATTAGCATTGTTTAACATTGTTTCACAACAACGTAGCATTCTTCATATCCGTGGACACTTAAACGTGTTATATTTTCTTGCCTTCGTTTCTTCTATAGCAGATGTTCATTCGCTTTATCTAAAGCTTGGTACAGATTTCGATTTAAAATATTATCTCAATTTATGGATTTTTGGTTTTTCGTTCATCTTGGTTTGCATTTCGTTTTTGGAACCACAAGATGATGTTGAGTTACTTTCAAAACCAAATGCTGAGGTATAAAATTTTTTTTTAATACTCTATTTGTTTAATTTCAAATGTCTATTTTAACCGAACAAATTAATATCCATTAGGGTCGATACTTGTCCCCTGAAGTAAAATGTTCATTTTACGATCAAGTCACATTTTCATGGATCAATCCGTTAATCAGCAAAGGCTTTCGATCAACTATTGATGACAAAGATGTCTATGAGCTACCTGGTTTTGCTAAAGCTAAAAATATATTGAAAACTTTTCATACTTTTAGAAAATCCACTATCGTCAAGTCTTTAATGTTTACGTTTCGAAAGGAGCTTCTTATTCAGTTTATCTATGCAATATTCTGGTCTCTGATTTATTCTTTTGTTCCGCCTTATTATCTCCAAAAACTGTTATTATATGTTCAAAACTATCCAAATCATAAAGACGAGTCATATTTGACAGCTTATTCATATGCTTTTGCATTATTTTTGGGAACTGTGATACCAAGTATATGCTTCCAACAAGCATTATATATTGGTCGCCATCTGAGCGTAAAGTGTCAGGTGCGTTTTGTTTACTTAAAAATATTGAGCTGTATACTGGCAAAATGCATTAAAGTTTTTCTGCCACCAACAATTTTGCCTTTGATTATTCTAGGCAATAATCATCGGTGAAGTATATTCGAAGTCTTTATCCCGAAAAGACACATCGGGTGTTGTTGATGATGATGAATCAAAAAATAAAACGGGAAAGATTACTAATCTCATGGCTGTTGACGCTCAAAAAGTTTCGGAATTTTCGGCATACGTTTTTTATTGTAAGTTTAATAAGCCGATCCTACCCTGGTTTACAATGTAAGATGATTCTAACATTTTGTATCTTTAGTTTATGCCTATCCTATACAAGCTATCATTTCTATATGGTTGTTATATGCTTTGCTTGGTGTATCAGCTCTAGCAGGCGTATTGGCTATAATTTTAACATATCCAATACCAGCTCTTATTAATCAGGTATATTGTCATTTAATAATCTTAATTTATTTTATTTATTAATTAAACAATGACTTGTAAATCATAATTTTAGAGGTTTCAAATTATTCACAAACGTCTTATGGCCGCAACTGATAAGAGAATGGGTGTAATGAACGAGGTTATAACTTTTTCAAATTTTTTGAGCTTGATTATTTTTGCTTCATCATAAATTAAGCCATAATTACTTTAATTAACAGTTGTTACAGGCCATTCGTGTCATTAAGTTTTTTGCATGGGAAGACTACTTTCGTGACAAGGTCATAAGTGCTCGTGATAATGAGTTAAATGAACTCAAACATCGGTTAATGGAATGGGTTTATATGTGTGTTGTTTGGACGAGTTTACCTCTTATAATAATGGTTACTGTGTTCATTACATATACAAAATTACTAGGAAATGTAAGTATCATATTCATCTTGTTAATTGACTTATAAGGTCGTGTTAATAAATAAATTTTTGTTAAAAGGATTTGACTGCTTCTGTTGCATTTACCGCACTTGCACTATTTAATAATCTTCGTCATGCCCTTGATGAAATGCCACAATTGATTGCTTACATTATTCAAGGTGTGTTTAATTATTTATCTTATATTTGACTTTCCCAACCTTTAAAATTTAACAAATCTACATGAGACATTTAAATTTATACAGCTCGTATTTCAATTTCCCGTATTGAAAAGTTTTTAAAAGAACCAGAGATTAATCGCAAATGTTCTGTCCAAAATTTTAATGATCCTTATATTGGATTTAAAAATGCCACTTTCCAGTGGCCAGATGGTGGAGATTCCATAGACAATTCTTCCGTTTCAGTAGACCTAACCATGCACACTCCATTGAATAAGTTTACTTTAAAAAATCTGAATGTATCTTTTCCTGCTAATGGGCTGTCAGTAATCTGCGGACCTACGGGTAGTGGGAAAACAAGTTTGTTGATGGCATTATTGGGAGAAATGGAATGTTTAGATGGTCATGTATTCTTGCCTAGGATGACTGCCGAATCTTCAAATAAATTAGGAGGTGCGCCAAGTGGTATTGCTTATGTCGCTCAAACAGGTAATTCACTTTCTCTTATTTGCTTTACGTATTTAAGACCTCTTTTTTTATGTAAAAACATCTTTCACTGATAAATAAAAAACTTTTTAGCATGGCTACAACATGCTACTATTAGAGATAATATTCTATTTGGTCTTCCATTTGATTATGAAATTTATACAAAAGTTTTACGTGTTTGCGCTCTCGATAAAGATTTGGAGATTCTTGACTTTGGAGATAAAACAGAAGTTGGTGAAAAGGGAATAACGCTTAGTGGTGGTCAAAAACAACGTAAGTATTAGCTAGTGTATCTTTCTGAAAATTTTGAGGTTTTGTCTTATTTACGTTATTTTTGTTGACCCTATTATTAAAGGTGTCGCTTTAGCCAGAGCTGTTTATTCTCAAGCTAAAATAATCATTATAGACGATTGCTTATCCGGTAAATTTATGGTACATAATAATATTGTTCATTTTTTAGGACTTACATTTTTTTTGCTCTACACAGCTGTTGATTCACATACTGCTAAACATATATATGAACAATGTTTGATGGGCGACTTGATGAAAAATCGTACCCGTATTCTTGTTACACATCACGTAGGACTATGCCTTCGTGGTGCTGCTAAAGTGGTAGTTATTAAAGATGGTCAAATATCAGGTGAAGGAAATGTAGAAGAAATTTTGGCTACAGGGCTGTTGGACGATGTGACTATTGAAAGCGATGAAGAATCAGGAACCTCTGTTGAGGATGTCACAGATGCGAAATCTCAAAAAAACAACAAAAATATCCGTGAAGGCGATGGAAAATTGGTTGCCGAAGAAACCAGAGCTGTCGGTATGGTTGGATGGAAGTATTACAAAATCTACTTGGTAGCATCTGGCGGATTCTGGTATTGGATGTCATTGCTTCTTTTATTTTTAGTGACACAAGTTATTCAAGTTGGGCAAGGTTAATTGTTTAATTCATTTAAATTGATGTTAATATGTTAATACAGTATTACTAATTATTCCTATTATTTTTATCTAGATTGGTGGATTCGAGAATGGACTAAAGCTTACGGCGATGCTTATAATCAAATCCACCAATTTGCTTCGACAATGTATGGGGGTATCACTTCTCTTTTACTAGAAAATTTACACCAAACCATGAAGGGCTTTGCATTATCTTCTTACTTGTCTCCCTTCCTTAATCATTCGACTCCGACTGATCATTTCTCACCTGTAAACATGTGGGAAGAGACCCATGAGCCCGTCAATGTTGACTACTATCTTTGGGTTTATGTATCAATTGGATTGGCATCCACCATACTAACGACCTTTAAAGCATATTATATGTTCATTGGTTCTTTAATGGCGTCTAGGAAGTTGCATAATGATATATTAGATAAGGTGCTGTTATCAACGCTTAGATTTTATGACACAACACCAATAGGTAATATATATATATTAAGTTATATAGCTTTATGTAACTTCTGCGCACTTAATAATGCATGTTAATTTTTTGAAGGAAGGATATTGAATCGGTTCTCCAAAGATTTGGAGACAATTGACCAGAACATGTCTCCTATTGTTATGTTTCTTCTTTATTCAGTCTTTGCTACTACGTCGGTGATTATTGTCATTTCAATTGTAATGCCTCGATTCTTAATTCCTGCTGCTTTCATTGCAGCAATTTATATATTTATTGGAGCATATTACATAGCTACGTCCAGAGATTTAAAACGTAAGATAATTGATGATATATATACATTTTCGGTCACATCTTGATTACAACAGTTTATTAACCTATAATTGTCTAGGCTTGGAATCTGTTAGTAGATCTCCAATTTACGCGGCATTTGGCGAGGTAAATACTTTGCCATTATTGACTTAGGTTTTATCATTTTATCCATTACTTATATCCGTATCCTTTCATATATGAAGACTATAATAGGTGTATCTACTATCAGAGCATTTGGTGCCGAAAAAAGATTGATGAAAAGGATGTTGCGTCTCGTAGATGACAATAATCGACCGTTCATATTTAATTGGGCATGTAACCGATGGCTCCATACTCGTGTTGATGCCGCAGGTGGCCTAGTTGGGCTTTCCACTGCTGCTATTATTGTGTATAATCTTTCCAAAGGAATGGATCCTGGTTTAGCAGGTTTTGCATTGATAAATGCATTAAATTTCACTGGGCATGTAATTTGGGTCATTCGTATGTATGCCATTCAGGAGATGAACATGAATTCAAGTAAGTTCCCAATTTTGCATACTTACAGTATGTAAAAAATTTTTTTTCAAGCTCTAATTACTTGTTTCTAGTTGAGAGAATCCAGGATTATCTGGTATTGGAAGAGGAACCACCAAGAATTGTCGAAGGCCATCGTCCACCACCAGAGTGGCCCACAAAAGGAGAAATACATGTTAAAAATCTTGTTATGCAATATGCGCCTGATAACCCACCGGTGTTAAAAGATATTTCATTCCACATTAAACCCGCAGAAAAAGTTGGAATTGTCGGTAGAACTGGTAAGCTTACATATTGATTGATGTATTTAAATATTATATAATTTAAAACTTCTTTTATTGTCAATTATAAATTATTTGTATAAATATATTCGGAATTTATTTACTAAACAAGATGCCTCACATTCGTATTCTTAGGGTCTGGGAAATCCACACTTGCTACATCCTTTTTTAGGTTTATGGAACCAACCTCTGGTCAAATAATTATTGATGATATTGATATTTCAACTATTGGTCTTTTTGATTTAAGGAGTAGACTTACTATAATACCTCAAGATCCAGTGTTATTCAGTGGAACTTTGAGGTAATATTTTATTCTTTGATTTGTTTTAAGAAAACTGCCATGTACATGTATATCATAGTATTATGTTCTATTGCTTACCATTCGTTGTTATTATTTTAAAAATGAATTAGGAGTAATCTAGATATTTTTAACGAACATGATGATGATGACGCTGAATTGTGGAATGCACTTCGAAGAGCTCATCTAATCGATGATACTATTATAAGTTCAAGCACTGATAATGATAACAAATCATTACAGAATAGACAATCACAAAGTCAAGTAATGTGGACTCTCGATGCACCTGTTAGTGAGAATGGTAGTAATTATAGTCAAGGTCAACGACAGTTGATAGCACTTGCAAGAGCATTGGTGCGTAAATCTAAATTGATTATTATGGATGAGGCGACAGCTAGCGTAGATTTCAAGACAGACCGTATGATCCAAAAGACAATACGTGAGGAATTTAGTGACGCGACTCTATTGTGTATTGCACATCGGTTAAGAACCGTTGTAGATTATGACAAAATTTTAGTGTTAGGTAAGGTATCATTTGGACTTGTTTGAAGCACTCTATCAACATGTTTTATGGATTTATATTTTGTATTTGTAATAGATGCTGGAAATATTGTGGAGTTTGATCATCCATATATTCTTTTGCAAAATCCGGCTTCAGTTTTTCGTGGAATGTGCGATCGAAGTGGAGATTTGATAGAATTGGTCGAAGTTGCTAGGGCAAAATATGAAAAAGATTACGGAAATATAAGTGTTTGAAATTATTACATAGATCTAATTTTTTACCTTAGTATTAACTAACACGACTAGATATTCATTTTAGAAAAGTAATACAACCTCTAAATAGATATTTTTATAGTTTAAGCATAGCAAATTTAAAAAATTATAACTATGGGCGGCACAAGGATTATATTTAGTGCAATGGAAAATAGAATGTTTAGTATAGATGGCGGACTCCGGTTATCACATGAATTGATCATTAACCAGTAACGGAGCTGTACGCCTATACTAAAGATGTTACCTTCAGTCCTGCCCATTTATACTAAAGATCATCTTTGTACAAACCTTTTTACATTTCATGAAAAAAAATCTTTTATACAAGATTTTTTTTAAAAAAAATAAATAATACAATCAGGAAAAATAACAAATTAGAAAGGTTTTTAAACTAGAATTTGATATATGATCTATTTTTAGATATATATATATACAGTATATATAATTAAATTTACAGTATATATGTCATACGTCAGATTCGAAGAGGTGTGAATTTAAAATCGAGTTGTGTAAGATCAAAATTTGAATCTGAGATGCGTCAGACCAGTTTATGATTTATGCGTCTGATTGAAATGCGCATAATAAATGTAGTAATAATGATAAAATAAATACATAAAATAATAAAAATTTTTTTCGTTGAACTAGTTAATAGATCTTTTTCGCTCTTTATATTAATATACTGTTGTGTATTTTATGTCAAACCAAAGAGCATGGAATATTCATTTATGTCACAGCAAACTTTTGATGACTTGGTTAGCGGGTATATTGAAAATTTGGCACCAAGTAAAAAAGAAAAGGCATTAATCGATCAAGAAAAACTACTAAGAATTAAAGAAGTTCTTCTTAATCCTATGGATACTACTCAATATATGGCTGCTTTTCATTATTGGGTTAAAAAAAATTTTAAATTACAAAAATTGCTGATTCCTATATTGTACTTCACATTCGAATACAAAATAAAAAAAATAATGAGAAGGTTAAAATTGAGCTTCCTGTGTTAGCTGTAGAAAACATGTATGATGAATTTTGCAAGATACATGGAACAATTACTCAGCACAGTGGCCAAAAGGAAACATGGAACCAAATCAGTAGCAAATGGGGATATTGTTGGCAAGATCTTGTAAAAAAATTTGTAACCCAATGTACTGTTTGTGCAACAAGACGTACTCGGATTCAACCATTAGCTGGGATACCAAGTAATTCATTAATATTATATTTTGTAATTTTGTATTTATTATTATATTATTGTAATAATTTTTTATTTTAAACAGATTGACTTAGTTGATATGACTTTCAAACATGATAATGAATTTAAATATATTGCTCATTTATATGATTATTTTACAAGATACTCCTGGGCCCGTGCACTTACCTCCAAGCGAGCAGTAGAGGTAGTGGCCTTTTATTTGAAATTTTTACTACATTTGGACCACCTCTAATTCTTCAATCAGATAATGGAAAAGAGTTTGTTGCTTCAGTGATTGTTAAATTAGTTCATTTATGGTCTACAATTCAGATTATTAATGGGAGGCCAAGGCATCCTGCTAGTCAAGGTTTAGTTAAACAGGCAAATAGAATTCTAGAGATAAAGTTGGGAAAGTGGATGGAAGATAATAATCATCAAGATTGGTTATTTGGATTAAAATTTGCAATTTATGCTATGAATAACTTAATTTGTAGAGCACATAATAAGAAACCTTACGAGCTTGTATTTGGTGGAACTCCACATGGTCATTCCACTGCACTTGACCATTTGTTTGAAACTAGTATTTTTTCTGAAGATGAAATTTTAAACGAATTTGAATTAGGAAATATTCAAGAATCAGTTAATGATTTAGATGATTTAATCGATGATACCAGTTCAGCAACTGAATATTCAAGTTTAAATCAAGTTTTAAACATAGAAATACAAAGCAACTTAGTTAATGATAATCGCGAAAGCCAAGATACAGTAAGTTTATATTAATAATTTTATTAATATGCATATTTATTTAATACATATACGTATTATATTAATTATATTAATTAAATTGTGTTAGGCATTACAAGATTTAACAAATCAGCCATTAACAGGGCATCAAGTTTTAAGAAATTTCGATTGTGAGAATTTAGAGATTTATACAACAAAGATGACATCTGCAATGGTTGCCAAATCGAAGCATAAATTAGAATATTAAATTGGGGAATATGTAAAAATTTCAGTTTCCAAAATAGATAGATTTGGTACAGATTGGCTTATTGTTCCATGCAAAATTTTAAATAAGTTAGATTATAATAATACATTTAAATACCGTCTTGGATGCCAAAATGGCATATTGAATAATTTATATTGTGCAGGAGAAATAGAGCCATTAGATGTGAATAAATTTCCAGAATTAGAAAACATCCCAATAGATAAAATATCTGTTAGAGAAGCAGGATGTAACCAGAATACTGGAATACTTACAGGAACAATGTGCAAGTGTAAAGGTAGTTGTAATACCAATAAATGCCGTTGCAAAAAAGCTGGTGTTAGATATGGAAGCAAATGCCACAGTGAAAAAACGTGTGATAACAAAACTCAACTTTAATATGTATTAAATTAATTATTTGCTATTTTTTACTTTGTATATAAACTTTCTATTTTCTGCTTTATATGTAATTTATAATTTTAATTTGACGCAAATCAGAAATTTGAATCTTACATATCTCAAAATTAAATTTCAATCTGACGCAATTCAGTTTTAAATCGATGCATATTCTAATTTCACGCACAATATATATAATATTTCGAATATTTCAATATAAAATAAATTAAACCATTGTAAAAAAAAGCAAATAAGTGTAATTTTTGATAATAAATAACATTCAGCAAGTTATTCTGATTATAATAGTAGTTAAATCATCAAAATTGGTTTAATATTTGTCGAGATAGCTTAATTAAAAATATTTCGATGTAAAATAAATCAAACCATTGTAAAAAAAAGTGAATAGATGCGAAATTTATCTAAAAAAAATTTGTAATAAATAATATCCAGTATGTTATTTCAGTCATAATGGTAGTTAAATCATCAAAATTGGTTTAATATTCACCAAGATAGTCTAATTTAAATTTACAGTGGCCTATTATATTATTGTGGACACTTTTTAAAATTTTGTATAAAGTTAAATATATAAGATAAAAATCTAAAAATTAAAATATAAAGTTTTTAAATCTATATCTTTTAAATAAAAAAAAGATTA
>CAJVPY010000131.1:0-34535 GCA_910591965.1 Dentiscutata erythropus | reverse complement strand
ATTTAATAATTATTTTTTTATTTTAATTCTTTATAATTTCAAAATTAAAATAAAAAAATTTTAAGCAAATTTGATTAAATAGTTGTTAAGATATTTTAATTTAAAAATTAAAAAAATTTTACTAAAAATGATTTGTCTCTTTTTTATTGACTCCACCCCATATACAAATGTTATATCTAATATATAATTTTTTAAATATAGTACAGATTATAATAATACTATCTTGTTTTATTTTTTGTTTTTGTTTTTATTTTTATTTTTTTGTCTTTTATTTATTGTTTTTTTTATTATTTTTCTCTTTTTAACTTTTTTTTTTTTAAAAAAAAACAATTTTTAATATAGCTAGCAAATATTAGTTATAAAAAGAAGTTTTAGCAAGTTAAAATTCTAGAAAAAAAAATATTTATTTTAGCAAATTGTATAGTCAAAGTTATAAGTATCCCCACCCTATTAACTTTTCAAATAAAAAAGCTATAATCTTGAAACTTCTATAGTAAATAATATTCAATAAATGCTAATTAGTGATTTTTTTTATAATTTTTTAAATCACTACAATAAAAGTTAGATGAAAGCCAAAATTTAAAGCAATTTTTTGACCAAAATAATTAAATTTAATTGAAAATTAATAAAAACTCAGAATTGTGTTCAAAAATTTTAAAACTTTAGTATATTAAAGTTCAATCATTTTTATAATTATAATAAAAAATTTGAGTTAATTTGCTAAGATAGTTGTCAAGAAATTAATTTTTGAAGCTATTTTATATATATATTCAAAAAAGAGGCTGTGTGACTAGGTTTTTTTAAGTTTAATATAGTAATTAAATTAATTTTTATATTAAAATTAGAAAAACCTAGTTGCACAGCCTCTTTTTTGAACATATATACAAAACAGCTTCAAAAATTAATTTCTCAACAACTATCTCATCAATTAACTCAAATTTTTTAGCAAAGCTATAAAAATGATTAAATTTTAACATACTAAAATTTTAAAATTTTTGAATATAATTCTGATTTTTTATTGATTTTTAATTGAATTTAATTATTTTGGTCAAAAAATTGGTTTAAATTTTGGCTCTCATCTAACTTTTGTTGTAGTAATTAAAAATTTATAAAAAAAATCACTCTTTACTGTAGAAATTTCAAGATTATTGCTTTTTTATTTAAAAAGTTACGGGGGTGGGGATACTTATGACTACAACTGTATCTAGGTATTTTAAAGCATTCAAGTAGTTATTAATAAAAGCAAACTTGGCAAAAAAAATTTTTTTACTATTTCAAAATTCAAATTTTTAATATTTTTTTAGTTAGTTTTTTAATAAATTTATTTAGGTTTATATATAGTTTACAATTTTTATTATTATTTAAAACTAGTTAAGCAGTTGTATAGCATTTTACAACAACCCTTTTTGATAACTATTTGGACCAAACCTTTTGATAAAATAAAATAAATTTTGCTAAAGCTAGAGGCAGAAACAAATATATATTAACAGTTTCTATAAAAATTAACCAAGTTGATTCTCTATCTATATAGCTTGAGACTTCTTTATATAATTATTATGCAAGTTAAAAGCATTTTTGCACAAGATAATTGCAGAAGTATGTGTTTTTATACAAAAAATTTTAATAGAAGAAGTTTTTTATCTTCAATAACAAAGTTAATTATATCTGACTTGTATAAGAAACAGCAAATAACTTTTCTAAAGAAGCTTAATACTCTTTTTTTGGCCAAGTAGTTTCTTCTCTTTTTTTCAGTTCTTAATTGGTCTTTCAAATTTTTTTTGCAAAAAGTAAGGATTTGGCTTATCTCTTTCAAAAAATTAATACTATTTACTTTCCAAATTATAATAGATTAGTAGATAGCAATATATATTTAAAAGTAAATATGATATTTGGATGCAAAAATAAGTCCTAGTTGAAAAAATTCCTAATTGTAACAGTAAATAGCTTGAGATATGGTCTATAAATGGCAGCAGCATCTAGTTTAAAATATAAATTAGATTTATAGAAATATCCAGAGTTGGGTTAGAGTAAAATTTAATATTAAGATATTGTCTTATAGTAGAAATATATAAATATTGTGTTTAGTATATAATTTTTTTTAACTATGTGCAAGTTATAATAGTGCACTAGATTGTTTATTTTTTTTTTCTTTTATGTTTTTTTTATCTTTTTCTCTTTATGATTAAATGGCTTTTAAGACTTCTTTTTCTTTTTTTTATTTGGATTTTTTCTTTTTTTTTCAAATTTGTTTTTTTTTCTTTTGTAAATATAGCTATTAATTTTTTTTCTTATATAAAAGTAAAAGACAAACTTTTTTGTTAAATATAGGTAGGAAGAATTCTAAAGAAAAAAGAAATAGGCAATCTGAACAAGTTTGCAATAGGCTTATATTAACTTATAAATAAAAATGTTCACTGGGCTAGATATGTTGGAGTATCAGCTTTTGTACAAAGTAAACATATAGTTGTGGCCAGTGTTCAGAATTGAGCTAGCTCAATTAGGCTCATTAGAATTTGGGGTTGGCTTGATTTTGGCTTAAAAGGCTTGTGAGCTGATAGTACAAATTATGTAATACAATTTTCACTTTTAATTTACATCATATGATATTTTCTTTTATTTCTGCTATTAATAATTAATAGCAGAGATAGAAGAAAGTATTGTATAATATAAACTAATAGTAGAAATTGTATTACGTAATTTGTACTATTGGCTTACAAGCCTTTTACATCAGGAAAATTTTTTTATTGCAGTTCTGTGCAGATTTGCAAAAAAATCAAATAATAAATCAAATGAAAATCTGCGCAAAGTTCAAATTTGATACTATAAATGCAGAAATTAAATGCAGTTCTGTCCAAAACTTCAAATTTTAAAAAATTTTGCAGATTTTTTATAACAATTCTTCAAAAATCTGCAAAAATACAGATTTTTGCAAATTTGCACTTATTTAATTTTCCTGATGCAAGCCATAATTGAGCCAACCCCAAATTCTGATAAGTCTAATTGAGCCGGCTCGATTCAGAACACTGGTTGTGGCAGATCACATATAAGCACTAAAGGTTGGCATTTGATACAGATGATGAGGCAGCAGTGACCTTTTATTGTGTATGAGAGTAAGTATTAGGGACTGGTATTTAGCTAGTACTTTATACAAATGTATTTACATTATTGCTTTCTCAAATAATAAAAAGCTGAATTGCCAAAGAAAAAAAAAAACTAGTTAAGCTACTTTAATATAAGGTACTAAACTAATTTTTTAATTCTTAATAAAAATTTTTATTAAATCAAATTATTTTAATTGGTTATTATGGATATTTTTGGTAAAATATAAAATTTTTTAATTATTTTGTTTTTTCTTACAATTGCAAAAATTTTAATATAAATAAATATAATTTCTTGTGTTGAGTTTTTTATAAAAATATTTTATTAATATTTATTAAATTTTTTAAAATTTTTAAATACTTTTTAAAATCAACCCAATTTATCTAAAAGAACAATTAAAAATATATAGTTATCATTTGTTGATAATAGATAATAATTTATTTCAAATAATTTGTTAATTTTAAAATTCAAAAAAATCACGAAAATTTTGTATTTAACAATTCTAATTATCGCGGTTTTCGAAATAGTAGAAATTGGGCAAAAAAAATTTTTTTTGGTGTATACCCGTATACTGTGTATACTCGAATACCGGCTGCACCTGAAATAATTAGACGTGTACTGTAATTGTTTTAGTAAACAAAGTAAACAATAAGTACGTACGTACTGTACGTAAGTATTGATCTTCCATCTATGTGCTAAGGTAATCCGGTATCAATAAAATATTTTACAGCCGTAAAACCTAATGAGTTAAAAGTAAATGCGTAAGCTAATCATAATAATACGCGTTTGATAGGAACGTGCATACTTTACAAGAAGTTAGAAAATACCCAATTTTTAAAACAATAAATTGAATTTCTTCACTACAGTATGATTTTCATCGATTGATATTGATTATTACAGTTATTACAGGGTATCATAGCCACGATCACCAAAATTTCCTGGAAATTTATTAAAAAAATAATTTAAACCTCGAGGTATAAACGCGTGGGCATGTAGCCTAAAATAAATAAAATATACATTAATGATGAAATAAATGTTGCATAACCTAAAAAGGTATGGTGTAATTGAGATTTGTTCCGATTATACATCATAAATCATAAATCATAAATTGGAGAAGTTTTAATTAATTGAGGCTGGCTTAGCGCCACGTATTAGATTTCTATTTTCTATTATGTGATCGTGTAAAAAAAAAAAAATTTAGCGCCTTGAATCTAAAAATGGCCAATGATTAAAAAAAAAAAATTTTTTTTTTTTGTTAGGCACATGTACAGATCACTTGAGAATGATGAAATTAATCTCTTTTTTTTTTTTCAAACGGTCGTACCATTACTATCACACCCTAAAAAAGAAGTTAGAATTTGCGTTGGGAATTAATAAGTAATAAGAATTTTAAGATGATGTAAATATAAATATTAAAGGTAATCAAGGAAAGGAAACATTGCGAATTAGGACTAGAAAAGTTATTGTTCGAGAATTTCCCTAACTTTTAAAATGAGAACATAGTGATAGATAGGAAAATAAGTTTCTATAATTGATAAAGAGAAAATGTAATTGAATTATAAAACTCGAGAATTTTTTGCATCTCAAATATGAAAATCTGAAAATCTGAAAAGCGACCCCAGATCTTAAAATGATCAGTGTTTCACAGTGATATCTTTGACGTGTTTATCTGTTATTACGTAACTCAATTCAGCATTCCATGACAGATGAGTAAAAAAAAAAGAATCTCTAGGTTAAAGGCAGAATATACTTGTCATGAAACAGGCAAGAAAAAACAAATAAAACAAATAAATAAATAATTTGCTAGCTTTTGTCAATAAAACTTGATCGTTTTTTCGCAAACGTATATATATATATTACTAAGTCATAGTCATAAAATATGAATATAAATACCGGTGGGTAATCACGTGATTGAAATCCGATCCGATCACGAATCACAGATACAGAAAACACTTGACTTTACGGCCATTAACGGAACTTACGGGACTTACGGAACTTACGGAAGTTTTTCGGAGAATAAACAATATCCGCAGATGATTCATTGTCAGTATAAGAAAATTGACAATGTTTTTTTTTTTTCAGCCTTTAAGAAAAAAAACGAACTTCAAGTTTAACATTAAACGATCAACTACACACATGGATGCAATGCAACTTTTTTATGGAGAATCCTCACGCGCCATGTCATATTGTCGACTAACTATTGAACGACATAAATTTGAATAGTAAAGATAAAAATAAAAATAAAAATAAAATTTCAACAAGGTCTTGAAATATTGTAAAGAATATCAATAAGAATACTACCGGTTTAAGTACTTAATGATGTAGATTAGCTGTTGTACTTTTATATTTACTCCTGATAGTAATAATAGTAATAATAGTAATCAACAAAGCGAATAACGATATGATTAACGATTTGTAAAAGGGGAGAAAATCTGTATGTCACCCTTATAATCCTTTAGGTAATCAGTCATCACATTTATATAATGAATGAAAATCAGACCTTTTATTGAGACCCCAAAACTGTCACACGAGCAGACCCCCACAAATGGTAGTAATTAATATATACATGGGCCAATGCGTGACACCGCATCCGAAGCGAATACTCATGATATTCAAAAATTTTATTTAGCATTATTTAGCATTATTTAGAATTTACGCATACGTACTATTTCATAATTATCTCTTTGCATACCTACACTTTTTTTTTATTCTATTGAATTTTTATTTGCATATTCCAAATTTTAATCCTTGCTTAGCATTAAAGATTAAAAACAAAGCATATCTTGTTTAAGCCAAAAGAAAGAAATTTTTCTGGGGGTAAAAAAAAGATAATTTTAGATAATATAGAAATAGTAAACTAGTAAGAAGAATTTATTAGAGCTGTCAGTTTCTAAAAGTCAATTAAAACTTGCTTACATACATATTAAGATTGGCGGTTTTGAACGAAAATCATTAATAAATATTTATCCAACTTATAAGGAGACGATTTTCATGGAAATGTACGCTTTATTATCCCCAATAGTTTAAAACATATAGAAAAAATGAATATCACTAATCGAACTAATCGAGATAAGTAAGAAAAAAAAAAAAAAAAGTTTTTTTTTTTTTTTTTTTATATTTATTTAGATATTATTAAATCAACAATTAAATGCCTCGTATGCTCTTTTATTGCAACTACACGTGTATATTAGATATTTTTTACCTATATGCTAGCAAAATCATACAGGCATCAAGTTTATCTGTACTTTTTTTATATCATCAAATGCGAAGCATATGTATATAAACTTTTTTAAGTATGAACATCGACCATATATGAAGTTTCGTGTAAAGGTATTCGATTACCCCACCTGTTCTATTCATAATTCACGTCAATGACAATTTCAAGATAAAAAGAAATTGTTAATACTTGCATGAGAATAACATCAAATTACTTCTCACGCGCGATTCTTCTTTGTGGCGTTAAAAATTAATAATCATCATCATTCAATAGTAACAATAAAGTTTGGCAAAAATCAATGCAGTTGGACATGTTGCCCACGGGGTCCAGGAAACTATGACAAAACAAGACACGTCTAAGATTAGGAACATGAACACAAAGTATGTTGGCTGAACCTTGAATTTGTTGGATTGGTTCAATTTTGGTTTCTTGATCATATTGGTTCCGATACCTCTCGCACATGGTTTTTTTTTTTAAAAAAAAAGTACAGTAAATTAAATACTACGGTTATCTATGATTTTATGATTGATAATGAACATAATGCTAATAATTCCCTTTGTTCTTCTTTTTGAGAATTTCCCTTTGAATCATATCATAAATAAATTTTTTTTTTTTTTTAAGAATATCTATCAGCACAGTTTCTTTCTTTGTAACAAACAGAATAATCCTTTAAGAATATTGTACGGTAATAACTTATTAAGGTATCTTCTCACAAAAAATAAGTATCTTACTAAGGCTTATCAAAGATAAATCATTTTGGGGTTCGTTGTTTTTTAGGAGCATCGGATTTTTTTAATTTCAGGTAATTTTTTGTTTATCCCTGTGACTTAATAAAATTCGGATGTGATACAACTTTTTTAAATAAACAGACGACTTTTTTTTTACTAACCCGAAAATATGCACGGACTTCCATTATTTAATTAATTTAATTTAATTTAATTTAAGCAAGTTTTTCTATAAAATATATAAGCATTTATTATAGTTATATAACACTGTTTACACTGTTATGACTGATATGACTATTATGACACCAGAGACATCACATCAATTTAATATATGCTACACATATAATACATATATATCAATCGATCGACAATTAATATAACTACATTTAATATGATAATCATTTTATAATAGAATGCGTATATCTGATATGTGTTTATGTGTATATATATGTGTATATGTATATATGTATACTTTTTTTTTTTTTTTTTTGATGAATAATCTTGATTTGCAATTATTTGTGTACTTTTGTTGTTAGTGTAAAAATATAAACACAAGTCGGTCCATGCACCTATGTATATACGAAATGCGGGGAACTAGCTCATGTTTCTATATCAGCTGCCGTGTGTTGCACATCCAACCATTTTAACGTACTATATATTTGTTTCTTGTGTATATGTATATATGTATATATATATATTGTATTTATTTACTGGTATTTTATTTATTATTTATATATTATTTTTTTAAATCACTTCAATGCATTTATCACAATTTGTAATTATTACATTTTATATATTACACGCACACATCTTACTTATCCTACTTATCCTACTTGTTATTATTATACTTATGCTATAATATTTTTTTTTTTTTTTTTAAACTGGGTTGTTTTACGTTACATATATTTTGCATATAAATTCTTTTTTTTTCACGGGTTTGATGATTTTATTATATAAACTCTCGAATTTTACGTACCAACTTTTTTTATCAATCTCAATAAAATCTTAAAACTTTGGGCGTTTAAATAAAAAAATTTTTTTCTTGCAAAGTTTACAAGTTTATTTTTTTTCTTCGTCAAATATACATTTCGTAAAGTTACATTTCGTAAATATACATTTCGTAAGATACATTTCGTAAATATACATTTCGTAAATATACATTTCGTAAATATACATTTCGTAAAGATTAAATCGGCGATAACAAGAACGACATATGGATATTACACATTTGATCAGGTAAAATTGATGTTCCTTCTTTCGATATTCAAATAATATCTAGTGGATATTTAGTGAATATCTAGTGGATATTTAATAAATTTAATAAATTTAATAAATTTAATAAAATTTAATAAATTTAAATAAATTTAAATAAATTTAATAATCTTGACATATATTTTTTTTAAATACAATAATAGTCATAATTCAAATCCTTTGAATAAACAAAAACCACCATCACCGTTACCAATATCACCTCGTCATGAAACGTTAACATATACACATTTACAAAAAAGACAAAGTCTTCCACATATGATGACACCTTCTCAATCACAAATTCATCGTGGACAAGACCATCATCTTCCACCATTTCTTTCACCACCACTTTCACATGCATCTCAACCTATGCTACAAACTCCGATATCTGCATCAATGAATTTACCATCACAACCTTCAATGATGCATCATCAACAAACGTCATCTCAACAAACTCAAATTCAAAATTCAATAGAGATGCAACAACCTATTCAATCACAAACTACTCAACTTCATCAACAAACACAATCTCAACAACAATCACAATCTCATACACCACCAAATCGTCGTATAGCTCATATTTTATCTGAACAAAAAAGAAGAGAAAATATAAATTCAGGTTTTGAAGAACTTAAAAGTATAGTACCAAGTTGTCGTGGATGTGCTGATTCAAAAGCTATTATACTAAGAAAAGGTAAATATTTTTAAAGTTTTTCCTTAAATGCCAAGTAAAATACGTGAAATGTGAATTTGTGAATGTGATAAAGTGGTACAGATTTATTCACATGGGAATAACACTTATAATCAACCAATAAAATTTTTCCTTATAATGTCAATAATGTTTGACAAATTGGATTATCTAAAAAAATTAAATTATTTTATTTATTTTATTTATTTATCTTTTTCGTTTCTTTAATATTTCGTTACGTTACTATATTTTTTTTTAATTTTAATTATTATTATATTATGTTATACTATATACCCTTATACTATATTTTACTATATTTTACTATTTACTTATAATACTATTTTTATACTATTATTATATCATTATTATACTATTTTATACTTTTTAATAATAATTACTATTATTATCATTATTATTATTATTACTCTTTTTAGCCGCACATTATATTCAAGCACTCGAAGCACAGATACAGAAATTAAAGCAATCTAATAGTGGTTCAACAACTCCAAATACTTCATCAGTTACGACACCTCCTTTAGTATCACCTGTAATGTCGGTGAAGTCCATTCCTTCAGGTCATATACATATGCATGGAGGTGTAAATGGTAATTCTATGTATGCAATAAATGATTTTAATCATCAAAGAATTGGTGATGAAAAAAAATTACAACAACAATTAGAGCAACAAAAATTTATGGGTCAATGGCAAACTAATCGATTAAATCAAAATTATTTGTCTGAATCTAATTATCAACAACAACAACAACAACAACCACAATCACAACCACCACCGCCACCACCACCATCTCATCATCAAAGAAATCTTTCTTATCCAATACCTCGTCATCATTCTCAATATCATTATCATGATCAACAACAATTAAAAACTGAAAATATGGATTGGATTTCTGGTGGTGATAAAAATCTTCATTATAATAATTATGAAAGTAAGATACATCATCAACAATCTTATCATCGAAGGTATCATCCTTATCATTCTGATATGAATACTTCAAGAGCAAGTCCACCACATTCTATGGGAAGGGTAATGCTAAAACACGAAATACATGATCAGACTTATAAATAAGTATATGGTATAAAGGCTATTAAAAAAATTTTAATCTCTTGGTTCTCCTGGTTCTCTTAGTTCTCTTTGGTTCTCTTGGTTCTCTTAACAAATGAAATAACCCGAAAACCTGGTTTCGGCCGAGTTATTAGAACCTCAATTTGTATAGCCAAATACCTAATACTGTAATAATAACGAACGAACAATTTAATCACGTGAAAACACGGTCAATAATTATGCATGTAATATGTTAAAAGCAATGTTAGTTAGTAATGTTAACGAAAGTAGAAAAAATTAACGGTTGTTTAGATTGTTAGAAAATTTAATAGCTGGTTGTTTGTCAAAAAAAAATAATAGTTTTTTTTTTTTTTTTTTTTTTTTTCTGAGAATTTAATTTTTTAGAATTGTTTGTTAGTTTTGAATGAGAAATTTATTAATTTGATGCGAAATAATAATACAAGTAAATATTTACAAGTATTACAAATATTACAAATATTACAAATATTACAAATATTACAAGTATTACAAGTATTAGAAAAACAAAAAACAATGTATTCAATTTTTTTTCTGTAGAAAGTTCTAACTTTCGTGTAGTTAAAAACATGTAGTTACACTATTAAAAAAAAAAAAAAAAAAAAAAAAGTTTTTTTTCGCGATTAAAACAAGATTTCGTGGAACGATTTTGTAAATCCACGCTGGTTCTTTAACCTGTTTATTTTTTCATATTGTACTCGGTTTTGTTTGTCCATCATCCTGTTTACAGTATCTTTTTCAAAAAAGTTAATCGGGTTGACTTTTCTTTTTTCTGTGATTCAAAAAAAAATGTTTAACTTCCCGAAAAATGGGGGCTATGACGGAGTTTATCGGGAATGTGACTTGATAGAAAAAAGACCGCCGTGATTATGATTATGATATATTTTATTTTGTGAGAAAAAAAAAGATTTTCTTTTTTGTTTATTTCAAAAATGTATGTGGGGAGGAAAAAACACGAGTTGAGGCGCAATTTAAACATGTGAACGATTTCATCAGCGATCAAACTGTTTAACTGTTTTTAAAAAAAAAATTGCGTAATAACGACAAATCAGATTATTATATATACATATATACATATATACATATTAATATATATATATATACGATATACGTACGAATATATATATGTGTATATATATACTGACACATATATATATATATATATAAGTGTAATTTTTTTTTTTTTTTTTGAGGCTTAAAAAGACAATGTAGCTTTCGAGATTTTCATTTGGAGGCTTAAGAAAATGTGGGAATACAGTAGTGTGAAATAACGAAAGATAATTTATAAGTGTAACCAAACCTAATCTTGACGTTAAAAATTCATTAGTTAGTTAACTAGAGATGGCTTAGAAAATCTAAAGAGATTTAAAAAAGATTTAAAAAAGATTTATAAAAGATTTAAAAGATATCGATATGAAAAAAAAAAATAAGATTTCGACAAAAATACCATCGTGTTTATGTTACGTATTCAAAGGCTTGGTAAGTATCTTGCCTTTTTCAAGAATATCTTGTTAAAGTTTATGCATAAGGCTGCGTTTCTGCTGAAAAATGGATGATAATTAAGGTATTGAGCAGCTGAACATCATATTTGCGTAATGGATTACATGATTCTTTTCTAATGTTTTCTTAAAAAAAAAAAAAAATTAATACTAAAAATCGGATAAATCATGTTATAGACCCGGTTCGAGACCTCGTGTACTCTCTCAAAAAAGGTAATTTCCTGTTTCATATTTTTGGCAACGATGTTTTACTAGGCTTTCGTGTGTGATCACAATTTCAATATTCACCATTGTTGTGTTAACCTGTTTCTTTCTACTTTAATTATTAAAAAAAAAAAAAAAAAAAAAATTTTCACATTCTAACGTGAATATATTTGACACTAAAAAAAATTAGTAATTTATTTTCAACTTTTTTCTACTTGATTTTCTCACATTATGCAAGATAAAAAGATGTCAACATATCAGTCACATGGGTTGTATGAGAAGGGTATAGTAAAAGACCAACATCTGGTCGCGCACGAGCCCCCTTACACAAAAGCCCACCACATGTCTAGTGTAAATTTTCACTACACCTATTACACCTATGGCGCTTATAAATAACATAATAAAAATGAGGCACACTGGCTGATCAATTTTATTACTTTTGACACGACATTTTAACTAACCAAAGGAAGAAAAATTAAAAGAGAAAAAACCATTAGGAATTATGTTGTAAGTACCCGAGCATCAATTTAAGTTTGTTTCACACGCTCTATTGTACGTACATCTATTAGTATGTGTTAGTATTTATTGTATATTCATTATAATGCTGTTAAAATGCTGTTACATTAACTTACATTAACTGTGGCGTATCTACGTATATCGTTTTTTTTTTTTGCATACTAATATCGATATCTATATGCACGAAAAAAAAACAGATAGTGTCAATTCTTACGCTAGCTAAAGAAATTATTATTATATTATTATTAGATACTTTTATTTTTTTATTTACGTAATTTTTTTTTTATTACAAATTTTAAATTACATACTTTTTATTATTATTAAATAATATCAAATATTATTAATATTAATTTCGATCAATGATTATAATAGTTTTGCTGCGCCAATTAAGTATTACGGTAAAATATAATTAATAAAAAAAAAAAATAAGATAAGGAACGCATTGATGTAGTGATCAAGTATTATCTCATGATGACAAAAATAAAAAATTTTTTTTTTTTTGTGCATTAAAAAGAAATAAATAATTTATTGAAACTCTATAAACTTACATAAAACAACTCATTTTAATATATATACTTCCGCATAAGGTTCCTAAGGATCTTGAGATCTCATCATGCCGTAAGACCACAGGGGAAAGAAAAAAGTATATCTTATTATTATTATGATATGTATTATTTATGATTTTCTATTTACATTTGACTCTCCTTTCCTCATTTACCAGATTTGTCATTCGATTACGAAATGTACTGAAGAATGAATAGTGTGATACATACATTACATAACTATCATGACTATTTTGGTATCAGAAGAGTTTACGTAACCTTAACGTTAGTCTAACGCTAGTCGCCGAGATAATTATGGAGATAATTATGGAGATAATTACGAAAGAAAAAGAATAAAAAAATCTAGAGCTAAAAAAATTTAGAGAGATAATCAATCAAAAGTTTTAATACATTACTGTAATAAAAAAAAAACATTTTTTTATTGCTGTAATCCACACAACGCATATTTTAACGTTACGCTATCATCATATTTACAAAACAAAAATAAAAAATAAAATTAAATTATAATTGACAGAATATTTAGCATAATATTTAGCATATATATTTTGTTAACAAATATATATATATAGCGAATAAACTCACCGGAAACCAAAAATTAGGGTACAATATAAAATTAAATGCGTAAATCGCGTCAAGTAACATTAATTTTTTTGTGTATTTTGTACACTTTAACAAATTGACGGAATTTCCAGAACGAACAAAATTGACATCGTAATCTTAATAATTATAATGAAGTACGTAAAAAAAATTTTTGATATACTTTATTGTTTTGATTACGTTGGAAATTTATTTAATATTCAAACGCGTAACCTTGTGTTAATGTTATTTTATTGTGTAAACCTTTTTTTTTTTTCCTTAGTCAACTATAGTAGTAAACTCCGCACTTGTAAAAATTTTATAAAATGTTGTAACACGGATTATTAGTAAAGAAATAATATCCGTGACTAATCAGGAAACGGTAAAAAATTTTGTGCTACAAATTTGTTTCAATCTCTTACAAAAAAAAATAAAAAAATAAAAAATTCAAGGTTTCTTATTTTTACTCGAAACAAAAAAGAAAAAAAAGCGCGATAGTTTTTTTTAACGATCTTCATTGCATATTACAGTATTAATGCTTAAAAAGAAAATTCCATTCAAATATTTCTCTTTTTTCTTTTTTTTTTCAAAGTAGATCATTAATAAATTTCTATTATAATAATGGTTCGTTTCAGAACAAAAGCGTAATGAAGATCATTATTTCTAATACGTAAAATTTTCGATTTTATATATTTTTTCAATTAGTATTAGGCTAATTAGTGCATATTTCAAACAAACCTTAGTTTCCTTTACATTAACGTTAAAAAAATTTTTAATTTTTTTTAATCGATTTAAAGAGGATATAAGGTAATTCGGTCTTCGGTCCGGGCTGATTTTGATAAACAAAAAAAAAATAAACTTTTTTTATATTACGGTAGTAATAATATTAATAACTCAGCAGTCAATAAAATAACTAACTTAATAAATATTCAATAATCAATAGTCAATAGTAAATAGTAAATAGTAAATAGTTAAACATAATACTGTAATAGTAAACAACTTATTAACTGTTATCGTTATATAACATTAATACTGTTAATTCAACGAATATTACCGAATGAATAATTAACGAATAGTTGAATTTACAGTAATAATTAATAACATTAATTCAATAAAAAGTTTAATATCGGGGAAGTGAATGCCGAATAGATTGATTTTATCATACATTTTTTTGATTAAACATTATGCGTGTACTTGAACTCTGTTTGACTTTATCAATTTATATATAATTATATACTATATATATATATATATATAATAATTCGGGCACATTTTTTTTGCAATACCATTATTTTCAATATAACCGAAAGTGGAAGCGTAAGGAAACCAATAAAATTAAAGGAATCAAAGTTAAACGTAATCCTACTTGCTGAAAAAAAAACCTAAATTATAAAAAATAATTCTAATTTTATTTTACTGTAAAAAGATACAGTAAAAAAATGATATACATATACAGTAATTAAGTTGATATAAAGTATAAAGAAAAAAAAAAATTTAAAATCGATATGACTAAAAATGGTTAGAATAAAAATCAATTATACAGTTATATCTATGATTTACCCTTTAAAAAAAGAAAAAAAAACGGTCATTAACGATAAAGTAGATAAAGTAGGACTAAATTCGATAAACTGTTTTGCGCATTTGTTTAAGATTGATTGGTACGTTAACTTAAATGCCGCAGTTTCCATGTTTAATTTTAAGCATTAACAAAGCCAAATTACTAAATTTGATAAAGATCTAACATATATATTTCCGGATAGTCTTTCGTACACTCCGTTTTTGAGTTTATTTCTTCCTGTAAAATTTGACTTATGCGAACTCAATGACGCAATTAAAATACTAGTGTCAAAGTCAAAAAAAGCCAATAAATTATTCTTGGAATATAAGAGTATGCGAGTTTTCTTATCATTTGCATATCTGTAATTCTTTGAATGCCTAATATTTTACATTATTCTTACATTATTTTTACATTATTTTACATTATTTTACATTAATTGCATGCCAAACCAACATTTTCTTTTGCTTTTAATCGTCTGATTCAGTAATTCCTGTCGTGACTCAAAATGTGTAATCCAAGTGTGTGTATAAAACGATAAGGCTTATGCTTATTCACGCCTTCGTCCTCGTGCTCGTTGAACCCTTAAACTTTTACATCTTTTGATCGAATTAAATGGTAATATAGAAGCTTTATCATGCAAACATGTGGATAAATAATTATCCTTTTTTTTGCACAATGATATCATAACCTTGTTATATATTAAGATTGTTTCATTAAAAATATTTATTGACTTTGAACTCCTCTGCGTTATAACTCACGAGTTTCATATTCTTGCTTATTTTGGAAACATTTTTATTTGTTATATAACTTGATATAACTTGATAACTGTAACTTGATAACTGATAAGAAGAGTATTACTTTACAGTATTTACAGTATGTACGTACTGTACGTACGTATGATAATTGATAACTGATGACTGATGACTGATGACTGATAACTGATAAGAAGAGTTTTGTTATCTGTTATTATAATGAATATAATAATTATATCATTTATATGATTCATGATATAGTAAAAAGAAAAAGAAAACATGAAACATAGGGAAACATAGAAAAAGTAGGAACATTAAAAATATCAAAAATATCAAACCGGTAATCTTTTTATTTTTTTCCTTTTGAATATTTTTGAATATTTTTGTATAATTTATGAACAGGTACTTATCGAACTTACTAACTCTAATGAGATATGATTGACGTATGATTGACATGTTTGTGACACATCATCGTGGTCTATTTTCAATTTGTTATTAGTTGTTTTTTATTTTTCAACTCTATATACCTTTCTTTTTTTTTACTAGTTTGTATACATGCGCATTTAATCTACAAATATTCGATAAATAGTAGTACGATGACACATTACAAATTTACAATAATCCAATTATTCAATTATTCCATACACAAAAAGAATCCAATAAAATGTTGTGTTTGTAAAGTGTCACGTCATATTACAAACTTATTTATACTATACACTTTTTTCATAGTTGTAGTAAATGTTGTGATCGCTGCACAGGATCGCGTCACACTCACAAATCTTTTTACATCACACGGAAGTTACAGATATAATTAGTTGCATTTAATCTAATTTAATAATCTATTTAATAATCTATTTAATCTATTTTAATAATAAATTTAATAATCATATCATAAAAGAAATAAATAATATATTTTAAATCGATTTTTAATATTTTAATACTCAAGCACGAACGATTTAATTTGTCATAGTTACAGTTTTGTTATATCTGATCATCAAACTTTTGATTATACAGTAAGTATCTCGTGAATTTACCACATTGTAAACATAAAGAACACGAGCTTATATATTTGTGTAAAGATTTTTTTTCACATCAAATTCGGTAGCTTGATCAATCATTTTTTTAAATTGGTTACTTTTTATACTATAGATTCATACTTTAAATTCTAATTTTATTACTTTTATAGATTATAGATATTACCTTTTATACCTGTATACCTGTTTACCTGTATTGCTTTTTTTAATGTTACTTTTTTATAAAGATATCTTACTTTTTATTGTTACTTTGATTTATGTGATTAAAATTTAATATATCAAATATCAAAATATCAAATCAGATGTTTATTAGAATTTATCACTAAATTCATTATCGCAATTATATAATTAAAATTATATAAAATTTATAAAATTATTTATAAAATAAAGTCAAAATAATATCAAAGTTCTGCGCAATTGTTCTTTATCCTGTTAAAATATCTAGTTAAATTTAAAGTTCAAAGCTAGGCTTGTTCTTTTCCTTTTACATACCAATTATATATTAATGTAGAATATTCACACATGCGCCTTCAATCCTATCAGTGACTAAAAGGTCATCTGTACGCTAACTTTAAGTTTGATCTTTGCTTCTTAAAAAATTTGGCTACAAATAACCATCTAGGGTTTTATTGTAAAATTTTATGAGTCTGTACTTATCTGATTATATCACGATTTCCTCCAAATGCGCGCTAATTGAAAAAAAATTATTTTTTTGTGCTTATTTGTTCACGAGTCGCAACACGAGGACACCAAAATAAGTCGCGAACTTTGCGTTACTCCCTTATACTCCTTTTATTTACTAGTTTTTATTATGTTTATATACTATAAATTTTTTTTTTTTAAATTAACAATTATCCCTTTTTAATGCAACTCTATTTCTTTACTTTTTTTATTACTATCTATCTATCTATTACTATTACCTTTTTTTTTTTTTGTTTCTTTGATGCATTTCGATTTTATAATCATAATGGCTACACTTTTATAACCTGAATTTTTTAATCATTCCTCTTTTGTATTCAAAAGGCGTCTATTTTCCTTCGGTTCTGCCCACTTTACTAAAAAAAGTATCATTAATACTTTTTCCAGGTGAACTCTGTTTTTAAAAAGTGGCTTTCTAATAATCGCATATAAAACTAATTTTTATTTTTTTTTCACAATACTTTGTTTCATATCGTGTATCAGTATACAACGTTTTGTAGTAAACGCCCTTCTTTAAAAAAAACAATGAATTTTATAATAGTTAAATAATTTTTTGACTTATATTTAAATACTGATTCATAATATACATATATATATTATATACAGTATTACTTTGATTTTCTTTTCTGATCAACAGTAGAAGAAACATGAGGGACGCGACAAATTAATTGATTTGTTATGAATATTATGTGTATTAGTGTATTAGCGTATTAGCGTATTAGTGAGTGTATTAGTGTATTAGTGTATTAGTGTGTATATCTGATATACTATGTATATTACGGTACATTCTAAGAGGGTGTACACTTGATTACCTTAAAAAAATAAAATAAAATTTTTACAATAATATGCATGTTAATGTATAAATGAAATTATCAGCTATTTTTATTCTTTAATTTCTATTGGAATTATCTTTGGTAATACTACTATACTATTGTACTATGTTTTTATCATTTAGTACTTTTCCTTAATATTCGCGAAACTTTTCAAGAATGAGTCACGAGACTCCAATAGGCAAAAACTTTAGTACAATCCGTATAACCGGGATGTCCGATTATTTTTTTATTTTTGTTACCTTAACATTGGGATAAGGCTAGTCATAGTTGATAGTGCCTGATAGTACGTACGTACATACATGGGTTGGCTCTTGGTTTCATGAATAAACTTTATTAGTTATTGTACTTAAAATGTATATATATATGAAAGTTTCTATAATTAAATTGATTTACCCCCGTTCTAATATTAGTTGGTCCCTGATACTGATAGTGAGAATGACCTTGTACCAAATTTGTTATCGATATCACTATTTTAAACCTATATAATCATTTATAACAAAACCCTTGCTTTTTTGTATTTTGTTTTTCATTATTTCATTAATGAAAATTAATACAGGAATGCATTAAATAATATTAAAATTTTTTGAATATTCTAAATATTTTCACACAAATTACAAAATATATTCAAAACATACAGTATTACTTTTCTCCGTCATACGTACATACATACGTAAGTACGTACGAACGTACAGTACGTATATCTGTTTATAAAGAATGAAAAGGTTTAAAATATTTTATTATTATTAGGTTAAATTAAATTTTCTTATCTTAGGGTCGTAGTAATAAATAAAATAAATCAGTAAATCCCGTTGGTTATATTTAGATTAATTGGACTAATAAGATAATAAATCATGTTCAATCCTTGGCAAAACTATAAGGTTACACGTAGTATTTTTACGCGTGGTTGGTCACATTCTCATATTCACGTGATATTAAGGTTCCATTTTATCGGTTCTATGCATGCACATATATAAATGTACTCCCAATTTTAAATTAACGTTAATTGGTAAACTAATCTTTTTATATTTCTCATTCAATTCTTATTTTTTTTTTTTTTTTTAAATTTTAAATTTATTAAAAAAAAAAAAAAAACTACAATGGAACATTTAAGCGGTCAACAATTACTTCAACAAGCTGCCAAATTAATTGCTGAAAATAATTTAGATGAAGCTGTTAAAATTTTTAGTATTCTTGTTGAAAAATTACCTGATGCTCATTTACCTTTGTTGAGTAGGTGTACTTGGTACGACATTTTTGTTTATATCTGTATTCGTTAATTTGATCTCATTAAAGTTATATATTATATATATAATTCGTTATTCATCATTTTCATATTTTTAGTTTGATTCAATTAGAGAGATATGAAGAAGCAAAAATTGATGGTAACTCTTTCATATCATAAATTAAATAAACTTAAATACTACGTAAAATTTACAGTATATATTAATTTTTATCTCTTATTTTTCTAGCTGAAAAGATCCTTGCTTTACCAAATATTCCAATTAGCGATGATATAGCACCTGGAAATACTACTTTACATTCTGTCGGTTATGCTCGATTGGCAAAATGTTATAAAGAACTTGGTCAGGTATTAATCATGTTCTCATCTTCTTGTGATTAATTTTTTCTCTCTCATGATTGATTGATTTCTTCTCATGATTGATTGATTTCTCATAATTGATTAATTAAGATCGAAGAAGCCGAAAAATTAATAAAAAAACGTCAAGAACTTGAAAAAAAAGTAGTAACCCGTAAAGATATTGAAAATATGAATGTTAATTCATCTATTGATTCCAACGATGATGATGATAAAATAATATCTGAAAAATCTGCTGAAAAATTAAGATTACAAGGAAATGAACTTTATAAAAAACAAAAATATAATGAAAGTTTAGAAAAATATATGAAAGCATTTGAAATAGATCCAAATGATTTATTAGTTAATTCTAATTGTGCTCAAGCTTATTTGAAACTTGGTAAATTGGATGAAGCCCTTATTCATGCCGAAACTTGCATTCGTATAGATTCAAAATTTGCAAAAGGATATTATCGTAAAGGTATCACTCTTGATTTTTTTTTTTATTAAATCGGTTGACATACATTATATATATAAGTTATATATATATTTTACATAATTTACTTTATTTATATTTATATTTAATAGGCTGCGTATTACTTGAGAAAAAAAATTTTGTCGAATCAATTTCCGCATTTCAACTGGCAAAACGTTATGGTGCTGCTAAAGAATCTGATTTGGAAAAGAAGATTGAATTTGCAAATAAACAAATTAAGCAACAAAGCAAAAATGTTTCTAATGATACTTTTCGTATTTTTTTATCTAGATTTAGGTTATCCTCATTCACTATTACTGCATTAGTGGTGGTTTTGATTTCTATAATCGCTTGGTTTTTCTTTGACATCTCTGTCTTTAATTACTTTAAAGATTTCTTTTATTGGTTATTGAATTCTTATTTTGGTGATATTTGGTAATTTACTTTATAGAATTTACATAGGTAACTTTTCAATTTTAAATTTTTTTTTGATTTTATTATAATTTTTGATGTAAATAAATTTACACGGTAGTTTCATTCATGCGTTTACATTGCAGTATACGTATTTGTGTATGAAGTCTTTTGGTTCGTTTCAAAATTTAGTAAAATAGAATTTTCTTTTTTAAAATCTTAAAAATTTTATTATACAGTACATCGATATAGATTAATTTAATAATTTACAAGATAGTCTATATACTAGATTATAGTTTATAAAATTAAATCCTAAAAGTTAATAAATTATTCGAAATTAGGTTTAAACACGCGTCATATTTGCACCTTTATCCATAAGTGTACTTTGTCGTGGCTTTCTCTCTTTATAAGTTCATGTCATTTGATCAGCGCAATAAAAAAATTATTTAGATCGAATTACGTCTTTTTTTCCTCACAAGCAAGTGCACGTCTTCCCTGACAGCGTGCACTTATGGAGAATTGACAGTATAAGGTGTAATAATAAGGTCCGTCCTGGTTCGATTTTGGTTCAAAAGTGGTTCAGGTAACAGACCGTAGACCAGACCGAGATCCATAAACTCGTCCACAAACTGATCAGTTCTAATTCAGTCTGGTTCAAGACCGATTTGCTCGAGCCAATAGAAATAAAATTTAAAGATGTTTCAGGCTCTGTAGATAACATAATTAATAAGCTAGAACTATCTTGCCAACTTGTGTGTCATGAACCGAATTTCATCATTTCATAATTTAATTTTAGCTGAAAATTGAAATATTAGGTAATCTGATATAAGAATTTTTCTTCAAATTTAAATAAATTTTTTAAAAAAATCATGAACTTTATCACATAGTGATGTGTAAACTTAATTTCTTAACGCGTAGTTGATAACATAATCTCATTCACGTGATTAAAGTTGTACTACCTTAACATGTAGATAATCAAAACCTCGCACCGTTTTAGCCAATCTGTGCGTATGTAGATATTTTCGACCAAGTTTAGTGAATACAAAAGTTATGGCAAACATACAAGAAGAAGGTCTTGAAAAAGCTATTTCTGATGTAATAAATTTACAAATTCATTGTGTGTGGCATTGGAAGTTTTGGCAAGGTTTTTAAATACGAATGGAGAAACAATGAATTAAGGTCATTAAATGTCTTAAAGTTGATTCATGTATAGATGAAAAAACCATTGAAGTCCTTATTAATGAGGTATTAATTGTTATATTAATTTTAATTGTATTCTGCTACAGATAATAATTTATTTATTTGTATATTCATGTAATTAGCCTAAACAATTACGAATAATTTGTTACTTTCCAAACGTGCTATTACGTTCTATGGGGTCACGAATGGTAAATCTGTGATTTATAATTTTTTGTGGTATCAAATAATAATTATATTAAATAAAAATGTTTATTAATTGAATATATAGATGCCTATGGATATTATAGCATGGTTTTACAATATGCTAATAAATGGAACTTTATATGAATACCTAAAGGTAAGTTTTATTCATTACATAGTGCTAAGGAAATAGCACTCGGACCTTTATTGTATCATATAATTTTTTTAATTTACCAATACTTTAATTATTAATACTTCGATAATTTAGAATTCGAAGATTATCTTAATTCATCCAATTCATCAAAGAAAGCCAAGGATTTAATGATCGCAGATTTTGGATTATCAAAACAAATAAATGAAATGTTTGTGATTTCAAACTCAATTGTTTGTTTATGCAAGGATATCGACGTGATAAGATATCTGATGTCTATAGTATATAGTATATAGTCCTTTTGGAAATTTTAAGTGGAAAGCCATCATCCCAACGCTTTACAAATTAAATGATTTGAGAACTTGTAGCGGTACTCCCAGCAAATGGATTGAAGCTGGAAGGTGCGCCATCTCAATATGTTGAACCCAGAAAAAAAGATTTAATTTTCAATACTTTAAAACAACTTATTCCTAACGAAATTTTGAAACTTTGAATCAACATCATCCTATTGAAACATCGTTTTAACATAGCGAAATTCCTTCAGCTCGTAAGGCAATATTAGCAACCCATTAATTTATACACGAAATTATGGCAGACGGCCAGCGAAATGTTTTAATATTTTCATCAGCACTCCAAAATGGCTTATGGCGAAATTATTTTCTCCTAGAAAAATTCTAAATTTAATACTGCCTAGCAAAATTGATTCTGCTGACGATTCTTTTTTTTTTCGATCACGGGTTTTCTGTTTCGGATTATGTATGAATGCATTTTTAAATTTTTATATATTGTTTTTTATTTGATTATTCAATTGTTTTTTTAATCTGATGAATAAAATTAATTTTTTTTTTTATTCGATCCGTGTTTCTTTTTTTTAATTTGATGAATAAAATTTAAGAGATAAAGAAACTAGAATTAAAGATAGAAACAATTAAAGAGCTATTTTATTGGCAAAAGTAAAATGCAATATATAATTCGAATATAAACTGGATTTAAAATATAATCCTGATATTCTGATACTCTGATATCTGTTAGAATATCCGGTTATATAATATATTTTCATCATCCAAAAATATTTCGTCGAATATAATTTCGCTTATTTAGATTCACGTCAAGAGCAAAGGAATTTCGCTACCATGTACACATCAATTTACTTAATTTACCTGAATTAGGACATTCTTGAGAATTTGAGAAAGAAAGCATATGAATGTTTTGAGCAAGGCAAATTTCTGAAAGCATAGAACTTTTTGAAAAAATTATCGGAAACAGCCAGCATAGCTCTGGAGATCAAAAAATTGCTTCGACCTTTCATGGGATAAATGTGGATTGAAAAATTTAAACGAGTGCACTTTGCAGAAACATCACATTGACTTCTTTGAATCCTTATTACAGTATAATAATCTTGGATCAAAAGGAGGAAAAGCGCACTTTGTAAGAACACTGCACTGAAAAATTTGAATATTATGATATAAATAACCCGAATAAGAAGGAGGAAAAAACATTAGCAGATGTACTTTTCAAAAACATCACGTTGACTTCTTCAAATCTTCGATCTATTCAACACCATACTGACTTCTTTAATCTTAGTTTAATAATATTGGACTGTTAAGAATTAGCAGATGCACTTTGCAAGAGCACTACGTTGACTATTTACAGTATTAGCAGATACACATTGTAAAACATCACGCTGAAAGATTTGGAAATACGATCTAATAACTTTACTGTAAGATCAGACGATTCAAGCATTAAAATAGTTCAATAGAATATAATCAATTTTGATTAAATAATTGAAATAGTTTGCAAGATGAACTGTATATTTTATCTAAAATATAAATATTGCATCATGTACTGTATGTATAATTAATAAAAAATAAAGCGATTAATTTATTATTATTATTATTATTATTATTATTATTATTATTATTATTATTTAAATTTATCAAATTTATTAATTTCATGCGTAAGATATAATAACGTTCCAAAAAGGTCAGATATATCTAAAACATCTAAATCAAATTTATTAAGTTCGAAATGACAAACTTGCAACTGTCATATTCTTAAACCTCAAATATACGCGGATATTTTAGAAGACCCACACGTAGGAAGTTCAAAAAATGGTACATATTATGAAAAAACTGGCCTTGTCAAATACATTGATAATCTTCTCCAAACTAATCCTAATTCTAAAAAAGCCAAATTTTAATAATCGGAGCAAAGAAACATGAAAACCTAAAAGATACTTCATTGCTGTAATGAAGACTGTCAACATTATCACTAAGGACGTATTTTTATTGCCCGGAGGAACATATGTTAACCCATTAGATTTCCGTACACAATCTATAAGCAACAGTATTAGATGTAAACGTTGTTACCAAGAATATATGGCAATAGAAGATATTGGGCGTCACGATTATGGATAAAAACTTTTTGTAAGGAAGTGTTAGACGAAATCTTTACGTAAAAACACTTCTTTAATAGACTTAAATTTACAAAATAATAATCTTGAAGACAAGGGAAAGAAAGTGGTTGAAGAAATACTTCAGATGAATACCACGCTATATTATCTTCAATTAATTGATTTAATTGAAAAATCGGAAAAAAGGTGGCCCAGCAAGGAGCCAAATTAGGTCACCAAAATAATTATCTTGAAGACGAGGGGAAAAAAAGTGGTTGAAAATATACTTGATATAAATACCACGCTATGTTTGTTATCTTCAATAATTGATTTAATTGAAAATCGGAAAAAAGGTGGCTCAGGAAGGAACCAAATTATGTCACCAAAATAATTATCTTGAAGACGAGGGAAAGAAAGTGGTTGAAGATATACTTCAGATGAATACCACGCTGTGCTATCTTCAATTAATTAATTTAATTGAAAATCAAAAAAAGGTGGCCCAGCAAGGAGCCAAATTAGGTCACCAAAATTTTAAGAAGTGTACTATTTGCTCACGTGAAAACTGGAAAAGACACTTATGAAAAAAATTAGAGAAAAAATTGTTTGAAGGTTTTAAGTTGGGGTTTGAAGCGATAAGTATGGACGAAACTACTTTAGTGATAAAGAAGAAAAAGTAGCATTCGAAATGTTTTATTGTCATAAATATGCAACAGAAAATGTAGTAAAAAAGATAAGTTTATGACCAAGAAACAATGAATGAATGAAACAGAAATATTTAGACTCTTTGAATTCTTGAAAATTAACCTCAAGAAAAATGGAATGAATCAAAAAATGTTGAACATATAAAAATAATAAAACAAACACTATTTTTGATAGGTATAATTACCAAAGTATAGAACGCGTAGAAGACCTTATACCTTCCTATGAAAATACACCTCTCTACGAAAACAGTGACGAGGAATCCGAATATAAAGTATCTAAATTAATCAAACAAATGCTAAATATATCGATATTGTTCAATTTGTATTTAATTGTAACAATCTTTTGCATTTTAAACTATTTTGCGAAAATTCATGAATTTAAAGTTTTGACCCATCAGAACATCCTTATGAAAAAATGGCCTACCTTTCTTTTTTCATCACGAAATGATAACTCTGTCAGTTTATTCACACATTGTTTAAATTGGCATAAATATAAGGAAACGTACACATGAAAGTATTACTAACTAATTCTAGTAAAAAAAAAAAGTGCGGCTGATTCTTCGTGACTGATTTGATTCTAGTAAAAAAACATAATTGACTTTGATAAAATCCAGTATTACTACTGATTTTGGTAAAAGTAACAATTAAGTTTAATACCATAAATTCTCGAAATATCGGGCACGGGCGCTATTTCGAAACCCCTTTGAAAATAGCCTAGTCTCGAAATAACGTCATATGCGTCTCGAAATAACGCGCAATTCGTGTAACATACCAGTGGATTTATATAATTTCTCTAATTCCTACCAACACTAAGTCTATACCGAGCTAACCCTAAATTTAAATCAACTTAGTCTAAATTTGGCCGAACTTAGCTGTCAGGAAAAATCGATCCTCTATCTCAAACAACGCACATAGGAATATTCGAAATAACGCGAAGGTGATTGAAATAACGTGCAAATGCCCGTTATTTCGAGAATTTGCAGTAAGAAGAATTTTGAATTGAATTAGTTAATTAATTAGAATCAAATCAATAAGGAAATGCCTTGTTCGAAGATTTAAAAATTATTAAATCAGCCAAATAACCATATATATATTTTATTTAAGAATTTTTTTTTTGTAAACTGTATGTTACATTATTAGAAATACGTTTTCCCGGTTCTTATTTATACAATACTTCCATATTATGTGTAATAAAAAAATGTACATAGTCAACTTTCCATAAATGCACTCGTGAGAATCTAATGATAACGCATTATAATGAGAATTCTAAATCTAATATATTATCATGGAATTTAAATTTTGGTTAAATGATGTGCATTTAAAGAGAGAAAGCCACAGGGAGGGCACTTATATAGGGTGCATTTGACTGTACAGTATATAAATTTACACTTTTTTGACAAATTTTTACTTCATATTTACGAATAACTCAATTTCGAATCAACATAAATTAAAAATAAACGCAAACATAAACTACACATAATTTACTCCATAAAATAGTATATAACCTGTCGCGTTGCTCCAGGAAACACTTGGATGTTGATGGTGCGTTAATTAGCTGGAATATTTGTAATTAAAAAAAAAGTTTAAATAATTTTATCAAATAAATTAAAACAAATTATATATAATGAATTTTAATAGAACAGGCAAACCCCATAATTCAATATTATTTCTACTTGGATCATATTTCTTTTTCATTTACAAAAAGTATATTCCTTCTCATTTTTCATAAAATTTAACCTATTTTACTATTTTATTAAGGATATTTTTTCATAACGTTATAATTGGGAATTTTTTTACAGTCAAGAATAATAGTAGTTCTTAATTAAGTACGCGCAATAAGGATAGTGACGAATAATACGTAATATTTTTTTGCTATACCCTCTCCCTCCTCCCCCTACGTAAGAGAAATTTGATTGGCTATTATAAAATTTAAACACAGTATCTATCATAACTAGAGAATAAGCCCGCATAAAATTTCTACTCCGGGTAACCCACCCGTATAACAAATTCTTAACCGGATAACAACCCGGTTAACTCGAATAATCCGGTTAACCCGGCTAACCCGGTTAAGATATTAAAAAAATTTTGTGTTCCTTATTATTACAGTTGTTCTCATAAAATTTGCAACAAACTAAAAATTTGTTCGTTTCCCGAGACCTCTTTGGTTTCGTCCTAAAGGTCACCTAACTCTTCGGAACTTCAGTCCGGAGATAACAATGTATTTTCCGAAGAGTTAGATAATCCATAGGACGAAACTGAAGATTTTGGGAAACGAGCAAATTTTTAGTTTGTCCCAAAATTTATGAGAATAGCTGTATTTCCGAAAACCAATAGTAATTCGGAATTCTTATTTACAGCTATTTTCATAATTTCTGGAACACCTGCTCATTACCCGAAATCTTTTTGGTCGTTCGGTAAATTACCTAACTCTCCAGAAACTACATCGTTGTTTTCAAACCTCCAGTCCGGAGGCAGTGATATAATTTCCGGAGTTGGGCAATTTACCGAACAACCAAAAAGATTTCGGGTAATGAGCAGGTGTTCCAGAAATTATGAAAATAGCAGTAAGCCCAATTACAAAAAGTCGCTATGTAAAAGGTCAGAACTGGCTAATATAACAGTATACTAGTATAATGTGAATGAATCGGGTTATTTCATTATTCAAATCATCGTGAATCGCATATAAACCGGGTTGTTTTATTTATTTTCTAATTTTAATTTCTTATCCGGGTTAACCGGTTAACAAAGTTTTTACCCAGATAAGAGTGCTTATACGGGTTACCTGGGTAATCCTTATCCGGGCCTAATCTCTACTTACAACCCAGACAGAATTAAACACAGCCTATATGCCTTAAGAAGAAGTACCAACGTGCATATATTAATAGTTACCTTAATTGGAAAACTATTATTTCTCCAGCAATCTATCATATATACTACCAACAAATATGATACTTAACATGTGACTGATAAGCGAAGAGACTTGACTGGCAAAACAAAAACAACATTAGTGTACCAGCAGATTTTAGGTCAGAAACATGGAAATATAGTCAATCGGATTTTTTTAATTATTAAAAAGGAACTAGCAATAGAAAATCGGCTATATATATATCTATATATTTGCCTTGATATATGACTTGACCAGCAAAACAAAAACTAGTCTATCTGGAAGACTTTGGTCTAGAATTATCAAAGTATAATCGACCGAATTTTACTTAGATATGCAATATAAAAGAAACCAGTACTAAAGAACCTGGTTATAAATACACAGATGCAATATATAACCTGGAACCAGTGATAGAACCTCAATCAGTAAAGTATGGGCCAAGCATTATATTGAAGCACGCATTAAATCAATCAGCTAGGGCAAATCAATGATCTTATGTAAACTTATAGTAGACCTTATTGATCACTGATTAAATTAGAATTAGGATCGAACAGAATTAATCAGATAAAAAAAAAAAAAAAAAAAAATACTACTTGATACAACAATAGAAATCGAAGTTTAAATAGAAATGTCAAGCCTATTTATTAAAACAATTAGACTCTACATAATACAACACTAATTATTTCAATGACCAATGCATCGACTAGAGAATTAACAAAGCAAAAAGAACAAACAATGCCAGAATGCTATTACCTGTCGCTCTGGTGAATTAGTTGGAAAATAAAAAAAATCAAAGAAATTACTTATTTAAAAGAAGCTCTATTACATCGGAGTCTTGAAAGCATCTGTCCAATAGGTACAGAGGAATGCAAGCTGACAAAGACAGTGCAAACCCACGATAAGACTTTCAAGCCTAGATGGAAAGCTTAACAAAACTTGAGCATAGACGATGGAATTGATTAAATCGATTAAACTAAAGAAGAAATTACTTATCTAGATTAAGGAACATTTTTAACCTTACAAAGAATGATTGGAAATTACCTTGATGTTAAATAGTTTAAAAATTATTATTAGTATTATTATTTATTTATTTTTTTTTTGTCAAAATAATTATTGGTACCGGATAGGTTCTGGATTACATACCTGAAAAATTATTCTTGACATTACTACTTGGTAAACCCACCAGTTAGTCGTACGCCAAAATGGCATTAAAATAGCACTGCCTAAGACATTATGCAAAAAGACAATAAGTAGTTAGCTTGCCGATCAGCTGTATGCAAAAGAGGACTTAACATTGGAGGGAGCGAGCCTGTCCGTAAGACATGACACGTAAATTATCTTAGGAATTCATTAAATTATTTAATTATTAGTATTATGGCTACCGAATGCCAAATTCGGATTATATTTTTTTACACACCTTAAATTATCAAGGCTTGGGATAGCAAAGACCCAAAACAATGATTCCGATTAAGGCTCTTCGATGACTAAAATATCACAAACTTAAGAAACCATATTAGTACAGTTTTAACGAATTCAACAAAGAAATAATAGCGATTGCTGAAGGAAATTCCATATCCGATCCATAATGAAATACTTCGCTTATGCCATGCTAGAAGAAAGTTCTAGTGTTTCTTCAATTAAACCCGCTTTAGACCTTGAACCTACAAGAAAGACACCAATATTCAATATAAAAGAGGAACAGACTTTGAAGAAAAGAAATGTACAAAACAAGAAGGAAAAAAGATACTTAATTAAAACACTTTGCCAATATCACCTACTGAATATTAGTAAAGACCCAATGTCGATACTGCCTCATCGAGTATTGAAAAAATAGACTTCAGGACATGTGAAGTCTCCACAAAATCTACAAGAACCCAGTAGTAACGGAAGCCCCAAGATATTTGCCCACGCCCTATGTAGAAGAAAGAACTGAGTTAATGAAAAAGGAAAATAGACAAAAGAAGTTCTTATATTCAAAACTAACTAAAGATCAAAGTTGATCTAAGTTCCATGTTAGAATTATGGAACTAATCCCTTACCAACTTGAAGAAGACTAGCTTGAGAAGCCATTGCCAAGCTGCTAGTAACTAAACACGAAAGTTACTGTAAACCCATGATCAACTTGACGCCGATGAAGTAACGACGAACCTGATCTCAACTGGAAAAGTAACTTGAAGAAAAGAAAGTTACTTCGAAACATTGCCGTAGGAACTCAAGAGCTGGTGAAAGATCGATGTAAAGAAAAGTAAAACAAAGCTTGAAGTCTATATGCCAAGCTAATCATAAAAGAACACTGACGCGATGAAGGACGATGAAGAACGATGAAATAATCAATGATCAAAACCTAATCCTAACTGTGGGAAGGAAAAATAACAAAAAGAAATGAGATTGTTAAGTAATAGGTAGTAAATAAATATAAAAGAAAAAAAAGAATCAGAATAAAAGGTAAAAGTTGGGTTGATTAAAAGGAAAAATAAGGGTAAGATAAGAAGAGAAGCGATCTTGAAATATATATATATAAGATCAAATCACATGAGTGATATCACGGGACTAGCCAACAAAGAAATTAAAATCAAGTCTACCCGATGGCCCTGATTAGAGAAAAGACCTTGTTTAAGTAATGGCTAGTTAATACTCAGAAGATCTTAAGGAAGAAAAGATGTGTTAATATCAACCAGGAAATAAACTTAACACTTGTGAAATTGGAACTTATACCTGGAAAATCAATTACTAACATTATTAACATTATTACTTACTATTATCAAATTATTAAATTATTTTTATTATCTATTTTATTTTATTATCCTTTTATTTATTTATTATTATATTATTATATTTTTATTTTATTTTATTTTCTTACAGTATAACTATATATATTATTATTTATTCTTATTCTTATTATATTATATTTGTTTCTTATCTTCTTTTATCTATATTATTATTATTTATTATAAATTTTTATAGAACCAGAATTGTAAGTTAGAATTAAAGCAACAATAGATTCTAACTTAAACTTTATTAGAAACTTAGACACTTAGAAAACTTTAGAACTATTTAACACTCTTAAACTCAACGTTTAATAATTTCAAACTTAGATTTTATTAACAAAAATTAGAAGTTTAGATTTGGAATTATCACCTAAAACTCCGAAACCAATGAAACCAACAAACTGCAATACTCAGCCCAATACTTATATAGACATGCATAATTTTTCTAAAGAAAATTTGAAAAGAAAATTAACATGTGATTGTACTTCTATTGACATCCATAAGGAGTGATATTAAAATTTTTAGTATTATTTAAATTATGAATTAACAGTCACGGCGGAGGACTACAATTTGCAGACCCAGGTTCAAGACTGGCTAAGGGAGCTACCTGCTAGGTATCAAGTTCAGTGTGGCCCTTAGTTGAAGTATTCAAATGATTGATTTTTTTTTTTTTATTATTGTTATTATTATCAAAATTTTTTTTTATTTAATGAAAAAGAAAAGAAAATATACATATAAAAGAGAAAAATAGAAGAAAGAAAAATATAGAAAAACAAATATATTTTAAATATCAAATTCTGCATCTAAATCTATTGTAACACTATTTATATACCTCTCCAACTCAGCAACCTGAACTTGCAACTGATTCCTCTCTTGAACAATCCTCCAATGCTCCTCATCTCTCCTCCAATTTTCCTCTACCAACTCCACCTCCCAAAATCGAATTTCTTCTAACTCTGCTTTTAACACAATGATTCGTCTCCTCAAGGACCTCACCTCACACAACAACCTAAAAATAGATTAACAACATTAATATTTCATATAAAACAATTATAAAAAAATTGATGAATATTTACCTTCTGTTCTGATCTTGAACTCCAATAAGAGCTTCATAGAGAGCCTTATTACCACTGCATCTGGCACGTTGGACAGCATGAGAGATACAAACTCGAGGTATTTTATTTTGTTATTTTATTATTATTATTTTATTATTTTATTATTATTATTATTATTGTTATTGTTATTGTTATTGTTATTGTTGTTGTTGATGATAACAAAGGGAAAGAAAAGAAATTTTTTAAAAAAATTAGAAAATTATATCATATACGCCTTATTAACTACAATAGACGAAACATGTTTAAAACCTGATAATCTTATTGGTTAGGAATGACAAAACAATTAATTACTAGCTTTTATTAGTATTGTTATTTAACGAAATGAAAAAGGCCAAATTTTAAAACAATACTTTACTAATAATAGACTTGAAAATATCACGAACAGCAAAAATAGGAACCACAAATTATTATTAAAATTCAATAAACAAAAGACTTTATTAGCTTAGAATATTTTATTAAACTTTTATTTTATAAATTTTAGTAGAATAATTATATTAGATAGTTTATTAAATTTAAAATCTGAAAATTTTATTGAGGAAAAAGAAAGAAAAATAAAACATAGAACAAAGAAGAACCGGAACAACCACCAACTCTACCAAACTAAAACTTGGACTACCCTCTACCATAAACCTCAATGCCTTAACCTCTGACTCCAAATCCCCTATCTCGTCTCCAAATCCATTACCCGCACTCAAAGCCTATTTCTCTCTTCTCACAATCTTGCTATTTGCATTTCGTACTAGTAATTAAACCGCACCAGCTCCGTCAGGTCATGCTCTTGGACCTGAGCTTGTAGGTTTGCAATCTGGTTTTGCAAACCCCAAATGATAGAAGGAACAGATTGGCTATGAGCAATATGTAGCATCTAGTTAATATAGAAAAAGTTAGAAAAAGAACGCTTTTTCCAAGATAGATACACTTAAAAGACAGAAGTATAGAAAAAGGAAAAGAAAGAGGAAAAGACAAAGGGGAAAGTATCCACCGAGACCATACAGTCAATCATACAAGTCATGAAGAAAATCAATCGTCCAAGCACAAAAGAAAGTTAGCTCACTCAGACATAGAAGGCTGGCAGTTGCCCCGAAGGAGTAAAGCTAACGAAGTTTAGCACACAGCCCGAAAAGTATATCTACTTTTTGGCAGCAGACAAAAGCAAAAGACCAGGAAGACAAGAAAATTCAACAAGAAAATTATCACTAAAAGAAAAAAAAGAAAAGAGTATTAGACAAGAAAGTTTTAGCATAAAGAAATATAGAAAAGGAAATAGAAAGAACCGTACAAGGAAAAAAAAGATTTGTGTATGGAATTTTGAAAAACAACATACAGGAAAACAAAAATATAAATAGAATTAAAAACAATAAAGATAATTTTTCCAGAACAAGGGAAATTATCACATGGCTGAAACAAAGAAAATCACAAACAATAATGGTATAATTTACTTATTTAACAATAGATGAACAAATTATAAATAGAAGCTAATTTTAGATGTACTAAAATGAAAGTTCGGTGGACTTCACAAATTTTAAAGGAGGAAAAGACAAAGAAAATGACCAAACACATGCTAGGCCAAAAATTTTTGCCAAGTATTGCCAAGTATTGCCGAGTATTGCCAAGCTATGGCTAAAACAATTATAAAACATGTGAGGAATACAAAACAAAATACATGTAAACAGATTGTAGCATGTTGGGAATACAAGGAACAAGCATGGGTTAAACGAAATAGAAAAGTTGTTTCAACTTTATAGCATGAACACCCACTTCAACAAATATTTAAAAGACAGGAATTCACCTTCCTTTAGTTCTAATTCCAACAACTCTTATCTTACAATCTTATAAAATACTTTAACACATTTGACAAAATCTTTAAAACACTATTCCAAAATGACTACCCCTCCTGCATGGCTTAATTCACAAGTGTACCGTAAAACATGTGAATTGCATCAGCTGTGTACTAACCTGCAGTATTCTGGAACTATCATTGTAGAACCGAACAATATAAAAATCATCCAGGATGAACAACATGCATGTTCTATCCTGGTTAAAGCAAATAATACCCCCATTATTGAGGATCGTCTAGCCAAATTTAAGGCTGATTTATTGCCAAAAGAGAATGATCAAATTTCCCTGAACCAGTCCCTGAAGAAGAGGATCCTAATGCAGAATTCATAGCACTCCAAAAATTATACAAAGATATCCTTAAACAGTACAAATGCAGGAGTCAACAACGTATCCCTGCTCTTGCATATGCATACCACATGGAAGCCAAATTGTGGTATAATAGGAAAACTAAATGAAACAAAATTACTGCCCCTGTAGGAAAAACCCAGGCCAAGATTTATCAACGAATATTTTATTTGTTTGAAGAATGA
>CAJVPY010000130.1:0-34556 GCA_910591965.1 Dentiscutata erythropus | reverse complement strand
AAAAGTAAGATAGTAGAACAAAAATAATATTTTTAAAATATGATAATAATATTTTTAACATATGTTTAACATATATTATAACATTGATAATATTATAATTACATTGTAGCAATATTGTAGCAATCTTGTAAACATATTTAGCAAAAATCGAAGATTTCAGCAAAGTAATAATAATAATAATTAAAAGGCCTTAAAATTTTCGGTTGTCCAATCCAAGCATAACAAAATCGCTTACCAACTAACGTCGATACAAAAACAGCAACTCCAACAAACGACATCTCCGGTAAAAGTGAAACCTTGTAAACATAATAGAGACAATATATCTGGCGCTTTAAAAAATAATAATAATAATTAGTGAAAAAAAAGCTAAATGTAAATAAGTAAAAAACAAAGTAACTGGCGATACAACAGCCTACTAAATTTAATAATTTTCCTCAAGATAAATATTCTATGAGTACGACTCACAACAATTAGTTGACGCAATTACTTTGCGGCACGATGTACAAGTTCCATTTCTACATAATAAGAAAAAAAAAAAATTAGATTAACTTTAAACAAGCGGAACATCAATGCAAACAAGAATTTAGATTTAATGCCTCTATAGATTAATTTAATATCTAGAATGTACAAACCAGCCTTAAGCCATCCAGGGCAGCCAGAATGCACCAAACCAGCTATATCGCCTAATAGACTGGGCTCACGTGGGACAAATTATCATACAAGCATTTAACTAATATAATAATATCCTGAATTTGGCTTATTCTAGATATTAAATAATTTATCTTTTATAAGATAGGCATAGAGCACCTCCTACAGTAACTCCGTCTTATAACAAGAATAAAGGCCATCTAAATCTGTATATTACAAAAAAAATTTCTACTTGCCTTTCAAATATCAAAATCTTTTAAAGCGTTAAAGGCAAACCCATAATCGTCGCCCGCCGTAATGCGTGAGATTGTGAGTCGTGCTTATCCCAAGTTTTTTTAAATAAATTTTGATCACGAAACCAATCCCAAATCCGCCCAACTGCCGAAATGAAAAATGACAAGAAATCGAGGACAAATCGCATATAACCACTAAACTGAAAATCTTTATCAAGTTTGTGGATAAGTAAAAATAGTCATGAAGAAAAGAAAATAGCGATTTATAAAATATACCCACCATTGACCCGAAAGAAAATTGCAGAGTTAAATGTGTTTACTTGGCCGTTACGACATCATTTAGAAAAGACGAATTTGGTAAAATTTGTCGTGAGGATAATAGATAAATCGATAATCAAAGGAGGAAATTGTTTAATAGCATAATGAGTTTTTTTCTTTCTTTTCCCTTCCGTGCAAATTTTTATAAATAAAGTTAGAATTCGTTGCTTGTCAAGTATGTGTTTTTCGTTTGAAAAAAAAAAGGATAATAAAATAATACAATAGTTTAGATCCTACCCAAAATTATATTGCCCTTCGTTTATCTTTTTATCCTTCAACTTGTTCTTTGCTTCTTTTATTTTTCAGAAGCTCGTTTTCTTTCTTGAGCGTTTTGATTTATCTTTAACAAGTTCGTTGTCATCTTCTTCACGGACAACTACTTCATTTGACCATTAGAAAGAGCGTTCATTATCAATAATTTTAATAGACAAAACTTCAGGCTTCATGAGAACAGGAATCTCTTCTGGTTTTGACGTGTTTAATGACAGAGGTTTCTTGTTACTTATTCATGTTGCTCGCCTGATGTTTGTTAATGGGTGTTCAGAAAATGACAAATTTGTAATGAACTTAAAGCACTACTAAATATCTAGCAACATTTTTATAAAAAAAAAAACAACCTACTAACTCGTCAACGCGTCAGCCGGGGGGATTTTTTATCGGCAAAAATAGCAGTAATTAATAATTCTTTTGATGGTAAACACTCGTCATAGTGAAGATTCGATATGGCAAAAGATTTTAAATTCCGGAATTATTAAACCTCAGCTCGATATAGGTATATAGTATTTTTCAATATAAGCTATAGTGAGGATTTTTTCTCAGCTCAGGGACGAGAGTAAGTTGCGTAGATGTGATGTCATTTGTTTTTCTCTGATTTTCACTTATATGTATTTATGAGCCAATCAGAAACGTAGATCAACGTATAGAAAAATGATAGTACCCCCTACCGGATTGGCCCCTGTTCAGTGCTTAGTTATGCACAATGCAGATCATAATGTATCCAAAGCGCATAACTATCGATAAAAAATTTTTATTTTAATTCTATGAATCTTTATAATTAAATAAAAAAAATTTTCACCGATTTTAGATAGGCAGTTATTGAGATATCATCACTCATAGTTAAAAATACTTAACTGTATCTTTCTAAAATGTTTGAAATTTTAGAATCTAAATTCGATGAAATTTTTAATGCTAATTGTTTGACTCCATAGAATTAAAATAAAACATGTCATCGATTTTAGATAGGTAGTTATCGAGTTATCATAACTTAAAGTTTGAAAGAACTTGACTACTGTATTTGATAATCACCTAAATTTTTTTAAAAAATTTAAGCATAATGTCTCAACAACTATCTATTTAAAATCGATAAAATTTTTTTTTAAATTCCATTGATCCATTTAAAATTTTCGCGGAATATCATCGCTCAGAGTTAGGCAATTATCAAAAAAATCATGGTCAAGTTTTTTCAAACTTTGAGCAATAACATATCAATAACTACATATTTAAAATCATTGACTTTTTTTTATTTTAATTCTTATAATTAAAATATAAAAATTTTTAATTGTCTTAAATATATAGTTATTGAGATATTTTTGCTCAAAGTTGAAAATTTCATCGTGGCCAGAGTACTTAGACAATTGTTATAATTAAGCACAGCGATTTAATAGACGTTCTAAACCATACCTCATTTTTAGGCGAAGCTATCTCGACAACTACCCTGGAGTTCGATGAAAATTTACAGACCTTTAAACTAAAAAAATTCATTGAATTCCGTGGGAGATATCTTTATTTAAAGTTTCAAAAAAAATTACCGCAGCTTCTTTTTGATGTATATTCTAAGCCTTGACTATCTTTAAACAAAGATACCTCGACAACCACCTGATGGATTTGATAAATTTTTTTTTATTTTAATTCTACAGAATGTAAAATCAAAATGAAAATTTTTTATTGAATTTAGTCTGGTAATTATCAAGAAACTGTTGCTTGAAGTTTAAATTTATCGTAGTTTCAATTTTGATGGATGTTCTAAATCTTGACTTACCACCTGATAGGATTCGGTAAAAATTTTTTATTTTAATTCTACAAAGTTTTAGAATTAAAGCAAAAAAAAAAAAAAAGTTTATCAAATTTCATCAGGTGGTTGTCAAGATATATTTGCTTCATAGTTTAGAACGGCTATTAATAAATTATTAAATTGAAGCTTTAAAATTTTTTTGAAACTTAAACAATGATATCTTAACTACTGCCTGATAATTCGATGAAATTTTTTTATTTTAATTTTACAGACCTGTATAAAATAGTGTTCGAACAATATTGAAAAAACATTTTTGGGTATGTTTCTAATATAAATTTACTAAAAAGATATCAAATTTTGCAATGTATATTTTAAGATATTAAACAACGTAATATTTAGCGCGACATAACTTCTATTTACAAATTCTTTTAGGGGTATAAACCACGTATATACTAAAAATTCAGCAAGTTTTGTAAGCAAATTTTTTTTCTAAATTTTATGTTACACTGGATCAGGCGAAATGTTTTTTTTTTAAAAAAAAAAAATTGGCTCAAAATTTTGTCTATGAAACATCCTTGCAAAATTTGTATAGCATAGGCAGTGCATAGGCCCTATTAAGTCATAACCACGTAAGGTTTTATTACGTATACACCGATACGTCACTTTTTGCTTAAATATTTAATTGTTTGCCGTCATTCTTATCTGATTTATAGGATGACGACAAAATTATCAAAAAGTTTTTAAATGATTATATTGAAATTCTTAAATCATTAACGTTCGAAAATTTCTGAACACGAAACTTTTAAAGTACATTCAGTTATTTTGAGATATCGGTCTTTATACTTTCGTAATGATCTGGCAAAAATTAATAAGAATAACTGTCCGGAGTGTAGCGAAGGACATATAATGGACGAGTAAAGTGCATCATAAGTTACGATGTTGGTGCATCATAGTAATAAAAATTAAGAACATAACTTTGAAAAGGATGTCCGCACACGGACTAAAGTTACGTTTTTGATGCATGATTATATTCGATAATTTATTCGCTCCAGACTTACAGCAGTTTTTAAAACTGTTCCTTAGTATTAATAAATCGCATATCTGTTCAATAATTTCACCATATTATTAGATATAATGAATCATATATATCTTAAATTATTGACGTTTATTTAATTTAATATAAAAATCTATTTATTTTTGAGCTAATGTTTATTGCTTGCGATTTCTTCTTGAGGAATTGGCTATATATTGAAGCTTATTTAATTGAATTAAAGCTCACTGGCTTCGTTTATACCTTATTTACGTTTATCAAAAAAAAACTTTCAAAAGTAATATTTTTCAAGAATAACAAAAATGTTGTAATGATAGGAGACTTTTGACTCTGAAGATTTTACTTTGTTTCGTGAAAACGAATTAGTATCACTCATTGGGAGGGATGATTTACAAATTGAAGAAATAAAGATTTGGGAATATATTAACAAATGTGGAATCGCAAAAAATCCAGATTTACCATCCGATTCTAAAGATTGGACTCATGAAAATTTTCTGTCTTTAAAGACCACCTTACAAAACTGCTTACCACTTATTAGATATTTTCAAATGTCTGGAGATGACATTTACGATTATGCATATCTTTATAAATAAATTCTTGAAAAAAAGCCTATGGAAAATAAAAAAAAGCGACTTATTGTTCCAAGTAAGCCAGTATCATCAAAAATTCTTCTACCACGTACTACATTGACTCAAATATTACCATCACGAGCAAGTGAACCATATTCAGCAGTTATTAATGAAGAACTGTAGCTGAAATTACCCCCATGGATTTATAAAAGAGCAGATATACAGTATTTTATGAAAAATAATCCATATGAGTTTAAATTACTTCTTCATGAAAGCAAAGGCGGTTTTACTAAAGATAATTTTTGGAATTTTTATAATAGGCAAAAAATATTGCTGCTGTTCTGAAGGTTAAAGGCACTACGAAATTCTTGGTCGGTATAATCCTATTGGATGGGATAAAAAAATTGGCAGTCAAAAATGTGATGGAAGTTATTTTTTCATTGAAAAATTGTACTATCAAAAATTCGATTTTAAGTCGTGTAAACGACCAAATAAGTTTACAATTTACTTTAATTCTTACATTGTTTGGTTTTCATAATGGTTTTATATGATCGATGCTTATAACCATTATGAGAAATGGTATTTCTATCATCATTTAATTTATGAAACCCCAATTAGAACGCGTCATCTTATATAAATGGCTTTTCATATTTTTCTGTAGAGGAGTATGAAGTCTTTCAAATTTATAAAGTTTTTGTCGATTAAAGTTTATTCAACAGTTTATTTTTTTATGAAATGGTAGTTGAGAACAAATTTGCTAAAGCAAACAATTTTGAAATAATCAGAGGCAACGTTTATTACTTGCCAGATGTTTAATCTAGTATTATATAAATTTTACTGTGAAAAGGTTACAAATTTAAAAGTGATATGACTTTCTATGCTATTTTAAAATTAAATAGATACAAACTAATTTTGAAATTCCGAAAATTTTGAAAATAGTATAATGAAAACAATCTACAGTACATGTCGAATTAAAGAAAATGCAATTTTTTTAAAGACCTAATTTTAGCAGTTTAATTATTCTATTTATAATACAATGATGAAATTTAAATAATTAATTAAATAAAAATCTTCAATTATTTGACACTGTAGGCACCAAAAAGCTAGCTAATCCCATCGGTCTTGATATTGATGATGACGACATTTCCTTTAATCTATTTGTGGCTCTTTCAACTCCATTATCTGCCGCTTTTTGATACCAACAAATTGCTAATTTATGATTTTTCCTTTCACCAATTCCACCTTGATAACATCTTGCAAGATTATATTGTCCAAGTGGAATCTCATGACCCGCAGATTTTTCATAACATTTAAATGCTTTTTTCTTATTTTTTTCAATCCCTAGACCATTTTCATAACATATACCTAAATTATTACATGCAGACATACACCCCATACTATAAGATTTTTTATAGTAATCAACAGCTTTACGTTTATCATTATCAACACCAGCTCCATTTAAACAACAAAACCCCAAAGTATTCATAGATCTTGCACAATCATTTTTTGATTTTTCATATAAAACAATAGCCTTTACAGGATTTTTCTTAACACCAAGTCCACATCTAAAACATTCACCAAGATAAAAAATAGCTAATGGATTATTTTTAGCAGCATTATTAAATAATTTGAAAGCTGATTCTTCACATTTTTTTGTTCCAATTCCCATAAAATAAAAAAATCCAAGAAGGCATTGTAAACTTGAATCATGATTCGTCGTATTTGTACTATTACGTTTTAGCCAATCAAATATATTTTTAATGTCTTTTTGTTTTTGTCTATGATATTCAATTATTTCTTTTGAAATTTGAGTAAAATCTTTTCCAATATTTGTTGAATTATCAAGAATATTCCATAATTCATTAGCTTGTGAATTGAGAGCAGAATCATCATATTGAATTGAAATATCCCTATTTTGATGAATAATATTGGTTAAAAATCCATTTACGCAAATTTCAATATCCAATAAATCTGTAATGGGAAGAACAGTAGTGCAAGGAAGGGAAATATTACTACTCGTAATTCGAAAAACTGGAGAATTCAAGTCAACTTTTTTTAAGCTATCATATATTTGGTCCATAGTTGGACGTAGGTCAGGGTCATTTTGCCAGCACCCTTTATAATTAAAATCAAAGGAATAGGTTAATTTTTTTTTTTTTTTTGTATTATGTAACATTATTAAATGATTTTCATGTCATACAAACTTTGATAAATTTCCAAATAGCTGATTGGAGTTCCTTCAACAATTTTTTCCCTAATACCGTTGAAGCAGATTTCTCGTTGAATAGCCAAATCATCAAGCGAACCAAAAGGAATTCTACCACTTGATAATTCCCACATGAGCATCCCTACACTATAAACGTCAGATTTCTTATTTAATTTGTAATTACGACTAGCTTTTATAAAAGCTTGTGGATCCACATAACGTAAGACACCGTAATCACAGCGAGAATTTGCAGTAATCCATCGAGAGAGACCAAAGTCAGCTAATTTAATATTTTCTTGATGAATGAGTATATTATTTGGATGCTACAAAAGTTGCAAAAATCATATTTTCTTTAGTTAATAAAATTTTTTTTAAAAAAAAACTATAAATAAAATTAGATTTATCGAGAATATTGAAAGTATTAAATATTACAATGTCACGATGTATAATTCCTCGCGAATGTAAATAATTTACAGCACTAGTAATTTGTGTGGCAAATTGTAATTTTTTGTTCCAATTCATGTTTATAAATTTCGTTTCTAGGTAACTCCTTAGAGTTCCACCGTCAGCCCACTGGAGTACTAATAGATATTTATCACCTAGAATAAAATATTACAAAATATTAAACAAAAAATTAAGAGTTATTACATAATAAGAGATATTAAATTAATATAGTAGATTAGAGTTTACCTTCGTTTTTAGTTACACCTAAAAATCGAATAATATTTTCATGTACATCTACGGTTTTCTGAATTCTTAACTAATCATAAAATATTATAAAAATAATTATTATTAAAAAAAAACTAGAATTATAATTAATTATAACAAAATAATTAAAAATTTTACCTCATTTACAATTTCCTTGAGATTAGAATTAGATTTAAGAGCGACAAGCATATCAGCATCTCGATATATTGCTTGATATACATTTCCAAAACCACCGGATCCGCTTAATCTTATATCACTAAATGAATCGTATGGATAAATATTAATGCCTTCTTTCAGACAACTTAAATAATAGTCTTGCGACATTTTGATTTTTTAACGTTGAGAACTTTTTTTTTCAATATTAAGGTGAGACCTAATTCAAAAAGAAAATAATGTTTCATATTTGATAAAATGAGTTACTTTATTAGGGATGAAAATCAATAAATAAATATGCATATGCATATATGTGCCTGAATTTGGAATCTATCCCGATTCAGAATCGGAGAAGTTCCGATGAGAATTTTGTATTTTTGGCCCGAATTATGCTAACCAAAATTTAAAAAAAAATTTATTATAAACCCTAATTCCAATCCTAAACACTAACGCTAACTCTAAAGCCTTAATTCTGCCAAAATAATCACCAGATTCCCATCCAGGGTAGCCCAATTCTGAATCGTGTCGATTCCAATCAAGGGTACGACATATTTGTAATGTTTAGTACGACCATGGCGTGAGTATATGCATTGTACATACTATAATAATTAACAAAGATAAAATTTTGACAAATAAACACTCTGTATTCTCTTAAATTTTAATTTTTTATGCAATAACGAAAATAATGAAGGCGCTTTTTTTGTTAAGTTGGTAACATTTTTAACCAATAAAAATTAATTTACAGAATCGAAGAACTATGCAAATGGCGAATATTTATAAACGTGTAACCGAATCCTAACACATTCCTATATAAACGTGAAATTAATCAGTGAATTCGACATAAAGCTTAAATAGAACAAAGACAATATGTAAATCTTTATATCTTAATAGTTTACATCAATGTTTATTCGCTCTCTCTTAATCTAGTTAATTCATGATACAATGAATTTCTTATTAGTTTTTATATTCGTTTTGATACTGTATAATAATTAGTTATCAAAGTAATTCATCAGACTAAATAGAATAATAAGGATACAGATATTTACTAGATATAGAAAAACAATAAAGAATACCTTAAATAAAATTTGGCGTAATTATTTTTTTCCCATGGTACTAATAATAAATAATATAATTACTTCTCCGCATGTTAAACTTTTGTATAACGGTAAGAATCGTTTTTCATATTTTAGCAATAGATGGTATAAATCCTTTGAAAATAAAGTTAATAATGCTAGTTATTTCATAAAATTAATGAAAAGTTTTCAATAGTAGATAGGACATCATCCGCCCTTTTGATTTTTTTTCTTTACCTCATTTCCAATACCTTTAGTTAGCCTTTCAATATTAATTGTCCGAAGCGTAGCGAGGACTTACGTATAATGTCATGGATTTAGCTCACGTGATGTGTGTATCCAATCAGCGTTTAAATTGACATAGTGTTATCGTTAATACTATTAGCTTCGGACACTAACAGCACCTGTTTCCTAGTATGTATCTAAAAAAATATAAGGTTTATTATGATAACAAAAAGCCTAAAAAGTAATCAGAAAATTTAGGTAAGGGTTTTTAAGCTAACCAATATTGGATAGTAAATTTTACCAAACTTCGTACGTATGCACTTTATTTTAAGGTGTGATTATGTAAACAACTATAATTAATTTTATAATTAATTATAGCAAAAATTTTAGACCTAACTTAAGAAAAAGTTACAACATATAAAAAGAAAGATATTGGTTCTTATGTTGAATCACTCTTTGTATATATGGATTATTATTTAAAGGAACGATATTATTAGTTGTTGGATAGCTTTATTTCAACCACTGAACTTGCATTGTACTTTCACATCCGATTTGTTCTGTTTTTACATATAAAAAATAAACCCAATTCAATTTCTAAATATAAAATTTTTGATGCGGAATTTTGTACAACACTGGAAATTTATAATACCGGTATTAATGACTTTTGAAGTCTGCATTCTCTTGCATAAAAGGTTCTAATTTTAGAATTAGGAAATTTTAAGTCTGGAAAATTTTTATGTGCCCATAGTGGCGCATGCATATTCAACATTATTGAAATGAGTTAAAAATGAAAACAATCCCATCTCTAAGCTGCATAATAAAAAGCTTGAAAGAGTTTTTTCTTTTAATTCACACAAGCAATTCATAAAATTATTTATTACAAAATTTTCTACTTTTAAGTTTCGTAGCAATCATTATTAAAAAAAATAATAATAAACCTCGGTAAGTTATTAACCATCTTTTCTAAATAAGTGATAATGATTAATAAATCTAACAAAATGTTTATCTATCATTCTCTTTGAGCAATGTAATTTATTTTTTAAAAAAAAACAAAAAAATTAAATAATAAGGATAGTACGATATCGCGCGGGACCAGTACAATCAAGTATAGTATAACATGAAGCAACTTAAGATATTTCATATGATTGTACTGGTACTGTATAATTATTAACAAAAGTTTCTAATAGCTCATATATTAATGTATAATAAATAGCATGTTTGTGAATACTAATATATACAGTAGCAATATTATTGATTTATGCCGATTAAATATGCATTTATCATAATATTTGATAAAAAAATTATGATGTTCTTTTTATATATGTGCATTTAAAATGTTAATTCATATTTGAACTCGGCATTACACTTTTCTCGGATATAATTTGGCTTTTTTAAAGTGAGGTATCGCCCCCTATGTAACTCTTTTGCTAGTTTTGTGAAATCATTATTAAAATTCGTGATATCCTTAAAGGAAATTTCAAGTTTGTGAACAAGTTTAGGGCATTGTTTTATAAGCTCAGGAGTCTTATTAAGTCTTAGAAAATTTCTTTTTTTCGTACAACCAAGTACTTATGTAATAATGATGCAAAAACCTCCTACTTTATTCGTGATTCGCCAATTACCACGGTGGGGTTCATCCATCCGAATGCTTTTCTATGTTCTGCAATATTGTATACGTCTCCACCCGTAAATCGATATTGCCATTGCACACCATTAGTCGAACCATACGTAACATCTATATCCCATTTCTTTACTGATTTTGTAGAACTTTGACTGCCTGTCACATCGTAACCAAATGCCATTTTCAAACTTTGAGGTACCTGCTATTTTCTTTGACCTTTGAAATACTTATAAGACTATTAGAACTAAAGGTAGGTGGCTTTCTTTCAACATAATCATGGGAAATTCATCCTCCGATTCAGATGACTCATTATTGATTTTGAGTGATTCATAATTGAGTTCAAGTGGTTCATCAATTAGCATAGATGAAAATGATCCCGTAGCCGATTCATAATTGGGCTCTGATGATTTGCCATTGTATTTAGATGTAATTTTTTTTGGAATGACATTAATGTCTAACGAATCAAGATAGTAACAAATGAAACCACGAACTTTGATTACTGAGAAGATCTTCCACGCTACAATTTTCCAAATATACCATAAATTCCAAGGTTTTCATATCTTTATGTTTAGAATCACGTTTTATGTTTGCCCAGAGATTGGCAATAATGTTGAAACATTGTGACTTTTTGTCCACAGTTTCGACTTTAGCATCAGATGAAATTTCAATTCTTTTATATTTTGCGTCAATAATACCATCATTATCACTATTATGGCCGATATCATCATCATCATTATTATTGTTATCATCACCTTTTCTAGAATTACCAATGTTTTTATTATTTTTATCAAAATTTTAGTAATCTTTGAAGTTGAAGTTTTATCATCACTAGATGCGTTATTAACGTTGCTAGTTTTATTTACTGACTCATTAAGACCTCCACCATAACTGTTGTGACTGTCGTTTACATCTACTAAATAGTATACAACATCGAATTTATTATCCAACACTCTAGAAAGCTGTTCCATGACTGATTCTTCAAGAGGTTTGGCAACCCAACAAGCGATACATAATGTAGTACAATCATTCTGAAAATCAGGACCCACGGCATATACATTTTTCAAGTATAGTATGCGATCAATGACATCTTTCTGCTCTTCAAGTTTTGAGAATAATTGCTCTGCTTCAGAGTATTCGGCAATTGAAGGCTTTTGGTAAATAGTCGAATGCACTGATATGAACTCAGATATTTCATTTAATGCTTTTGAATCATCACCAATAGTGATAACAGGTTCAGAACACCTAATTCTGCTGAAATCATCATCATCATTAGGGCTCTGACATTTATTACGTAATATTTTAGGGGGTGGGGGGTTGAGCATGTATTATATCAATATCTTACGTTACACAAAGAAATTATATGATTTCTAAATTGGCCAATAATATAGATCTTACGTGGGGGGAGGGGGTAGCCCTTATAGTAAATGGATATTACGTAATAAATGTCAGTGCCCTTATAAATAGCTGCGAAATCGATTATCTCATTAAAAATAGAGTCAAGATCGTAAGAATTATCATTGGTGACCAAATAATTGAATGTATCTTCTTTATTCAAATTAGGATTCAAATTGGAAAAATTATCATTTGTGGCTGTGAATTCAAATGTCCTCTCATTCGAATTGGAATTCAAATTAAAAAGATCTGATGTAAAAATCTGATTTTGCTGGCTTATTCCCACCCCTTTGTCCGTGTTCGTTTTTATTTCCAAAGCAGACTTTTTTAGATGACGTGAAATTTTATAATCAAGAAATGGATTACTATGTGCTATTTTGTCTGTGTCCGTTTTTATTTTCAAAGTAGACTTTTTCGGACGAGGTGAATATTTATAATCGGAAAATAGAGCTGCATTGGTTTCATTGGCTAATTTTTTAAAATAATTTTTTTGTTTTTTGGTCATCATTTTCCAAATCCTTGGTAGAGCCTTAATAAGTATAGTTTGATTATTGTAGCCCGGAATAAGTTCTTGTCTAGCGTATTGGAGGGCAACAAGCCTAAATTGCATGTAGCTGTTGTAAGGCTTGCTAAGGGATCTGGTTTCTGTTATTCTGGCTGGTACGAAACGATTTGTCAATGCGCACAATTTTTCCAAGTCAACTTGTTTGATAAATTCTTCTACTTTTTGTTCAACTTCATCTTTGGTAGCCGATAAAGAGTTGTCAGTATGAGGTCCGCAATGGTTTGGCTGCATTTTATTTCTTTTAGAAAGGATCAAATAGAAGTGTTTGTTTATAAATGCAAAAAGAAAATTAAGAGAAAAATCCTTTAGTTTATCTTTTTTTGTGCTATTTCGGAATTTATATTATTTCCGTATTTTAATGAAAATAAATTGTGAAATGTAAAATTACTAAAATTAAAGACGGTCGGAAGTACGATTGGGTAAGTTTATTAGACAATTAATCTAAACAGTTACACTAGTTTAACTATATAGCTCGTACATGTAAAAAATTTTGTCATTAATATTAAGATTGTTATACAATACATGAAACTATACTATTCATAAGGATTTATCTGTTGAATTACGATTTAAAGGTAAATTTAAGCATAAATAGTTATTGGGCGCATAGTGACCAATAAGTCTTGTTACGTATTTCATAATTAGGCCGTTTGAAGTTATAATTTCGTTTAACGTTCTATTTTGAAACTTAAGCACAGAGGGGTATCAATTTAAGCAAACATTATGTTATATCGCAAAAATAATCACATTATTATTGGTTGGTTTATGAGCACGTGACGTATTGGAATTTCAAGGAGTAATGAACGTTCTGATTAGCCTGTTTAATTTTAGAGGGGGCTTTTGGAGGTGGAGGGGGTAGAACGTTAAACGAAATTGTAATTTTAAATGGGTAGTTATTGAAAAAAATTATTTGCATTCAATTTAGCAAATGGTAATTTCAAATAGCCTTAGTAATATTTAAACCTTTATGTGCATTGCCAACCTATTTCGGCGAGTCAGTCGCTAATCAAATCGAGGCCTTGTGTAACCTACGTTTGGCTTAGTCGAAGAGGCGTTTATATTTGGCGAGTGGGTGATTTTAGACGTAGGTATTCTTCCTGAAACTTATATATGGCACACTAACACTTATATAATCGATTTACAATATTTCTAACGGAACCACGGCTTGAGTTCTTCCACTAAGACCTCAAACCGGAACACAATCTAACCACAGCTTCCACAGACCGTTGGGGAAACCGGAAAACAACCACAACTTGTCCACGGTACGTTGGGATAGTTGGAAAACCACGGCAGTCCTCAGTCCGTCGAGAATCAACCGGAAAGTACGTTTACGAAGTCACGTGAGCAAGACAATTAATGGATGAAGGTCTTTCACTATGCCACTTAGCGATTGATCAGGGTAAGATTATTTAGTATAGCGGGTTATTATTTAGGTGCTTAGGTTTATATAATTTTTATTGGGAAACGATAGTTGTAAGCAAATGGAACTATTGTTCTTGGGGCCTTCACGGCCTTTATTTATAATGATAGCTTCGGTATTACAATCAGTGGCATAAATTCCATAAAAGTAATAAAAGTAATAAAAGTAATAAAAGCAATAAAAGCAATAAAAGCAATAAAAGCAATAAAAGCAATAAAAGCAATAAATTCCATAAATTGCACTTATCCCCGTGATCTTTAAATCATGCTTAGGCCGCAGCAATTAGGTCGGTTTCCGGGCTCACAGCATACACAGTTTATTTAATGAATGCTATTTCAAATTTGAACACTAGTACATTTGTTTAAAATGTTTGCATTGATTACATAATACGCTAGAATGTCCTGACTCGTGCTATTTAAATTGTATTTCTATTCGATATAAGAAATTTTGACAATGCGACATCAACGCAAATTTAATATAGTCATATAATATCAACAATAATTGAAAGAAATCACTACGCCATGCCTCAAAAATTTACATATTATGTGCATTGGTCTTTATTATGAATGTCGCTATTTGTACGAATATCGCACTAATTACATCAAATTGATAAATTTATTACGCATTTTTATGTGTCGAAAATGTAATTGCACAAGTCTGGACACTATATAATACGCATCTACATGTTATTTTCTTGAAGAATTACTTCACGAAAGCGGTAATTAATTTTTTGGTAATAAAATTATTTTGTTTTACTTAGGACCTGCCTTCATTATAAAGAAGCATCTAAGAAAGATTCTTAATGAAACTCGAAGAATATAAATATTTTGTTCAACAGCTTGTTTATTTCAATAGCTTGTAGAATATAATTTAAATTCATAGAATTATTAATTTTTTTATCTTGATGTATAACGTAAACTACTTTATGAAAAATTTGATAAAGTGGACCTTTATATTCAAATTATTCACGTCATGTTAAAGTAAATAAAAAATTTTGTGAGTAACTCAGTAAATTAATAATATTTAAAATTAGAATATGTAGTATGTTTGGATTTTTAATGATTTAAACGTTTGTTGTAATGAACTTCATTCATAAAACAACATTTATTTTTTTTCAGATTAACGTAGGTTTCTCAAAATTCAGTAATAACAAAGAAATGATTAGAAAGAATTATTAATAAACTTGATTTTCTTTATATATGTATTTCTCATGTTAGAATATCAGATATTTATTAATAAACTTGATTTTCTTTATATATGTATTTCTCATGTTAGAATATCAGATATTTATTAATGCACAGAAAACAGGAAAACAAAATTCACATAATTTGAAATTTTACACATCAGAAGAGTCATTTGGATTATCAATAATGGACATTCGATCACGGGAGAACGTCAAGAATACTTCAAGAATTCTTGATTAGCACTAATAGATCCAGTCATAAATTTTAATTTCTTTATGTTTCTTCCATTATTCGAGGGTTCGTTCTTTCGAGCATAATTTTTTTGAAATTACACATTCAATAGTAAAAAAACAATTGAAATAAGCTTAAACGGTATCTAATAATATGATACAGATTGCTGTTAAGGAGCTTTAGATATTTGTCGAAAAATTACATTCTAATTAGGGATGGCAGAAAAATGATTTTTATTGGTTTAAATCAGGTGACGTTTTAGTTCTGAATATTTGTATGCGACGTTTAGGCATATTTAAATCATAAACATCACCTGATTTAATCAATAAAAATCATTTTTCTGCCATCTCTAATTCTAATAAACCCTTTAACAGGGTTGTGAATAGACATAGTATAATTAAAAATATTTGTATAATTGTCTATTGGAGTCTATTGCCCTAGTTTATGAAATCTAAATTAGCCAATCAGGTTGCTTTAAATTATATATCTATTGTCTATTGTTTAATGACTTGATTGGACACTATTAGACCATTAGACTGTCTATTGTGTCTATCGACTTGTCTTTTGTCTATTCACGACCAGGGTATAAAATTCAGCTTGAAATTTTCTTGCACAATTGCAGATATGTCGCACAAACCAACTACTAGTTGCACACATGAGCATTGTAAGGGTCGAATTTGGTGCAGCATAACCCGAATTTGGGCTGTGCCATATATTTGTTATTATTTATCTACTATTATGTAGTATTTTTCTATTTTTGTATATTCTATTATTAGCGTTAGCGTTAGTGTATCTTTTCTATTTTCAGTTATCCTGTCTGGATTACCATTTATGGTCAAATCGACTCCATGGACTCCATGGAATCGATGGAATCCATTTAATCGATTTTTAGTCTGTAAAACTTTAGTATTTAAGAGCCTTGAGCTCACCTTCAATAAAACATAACTGAGAGTCAATAAAATATAACTCAAAGTCGGTATAACTCAGTTGAGTCTGACTTGTAGAGTCTATTTTCAAAAACCTAAACATTTCGCTCAAATTACCCCCCCCCCAATTACTCAAATTCACATAGAGTTAGTAGTTTAATTCTGAAATTCCGAATTAGAGCTTCGTGACATAGTCTAGAGCTCTATTTAGCCCTAATAACTTGACCAAGTCTTTCGTGTCTTCCACCATTAGGGTTGATAGAGTTTAGTAGTTGTTTAGAGTTGTGTTAGATAGTTTTAGTGTAGATTGATATTCATATCACCCAATTTTCCCAGTTCCGATCAAGTCTACACCCTCTCAGCGTATAAAATTTTTTATATGCACATATTTATTACCTCCAAACAGGGTTTAAAATTCAGATCGAAACTTACATGCATAAATGCAATTGTGCCATAGTACTAGTTTACAATGTGCATATAAAATTTATTTTTATATGCACTTATTTATTGTCTCTAAGTAGAGATGGGGAAAATGCACATTTTATAATAACATGCACATGAATGCGCATTAATGTACACGTTATATAAAATGCGCATGATATCGCATAATATGATTTTTTTTGATTTTATATTTTCCCTCAGGAAAATATCGGATATTTGCCAAAATTTTTTCCCGACCCTTCTCATCTTTATGTTAATTCATTTTCTTTTCGGAATTTTCAAAACTTTTGCATTCCTATTTCTTAATTATGCCTGGCATTATACACCTTGGCCTAAATTAAATATACTTTAATTTTCCTATATAAAATTTAGATGGGATAAAATGCGCATAATTCTGAATCATGCACACGCATGAAACCCATCTCTATCTCTAAGTGATCTAATGGTATAAAAATTTAAAAATTACTATACCAGATATATTTTATATTTTTGTTTAACTTTTTTGGAATATTTTGGATATTATCTCAAAATTTAAGCTCAACCTTGCTCATATTTTATATTCATTCATTTTCCTTTTGGGCCTTTTCAGAATATCTTTAGCCTATCGATATTTTATATTTAAACTAAATTTTAATGCAATAAAATTTTATAATTTCTCTTGCGCATCATTTTTTGCGCAAGCTCTTTATTCAAATTTAATTGCACACTTGTGCATATACATTTAGAACTTCATTTGCACAAAAAAAAATCTACTTGCACATGTGCATCTTGTGCAAGCCAATTTTAAACCCTGTTCACAACCCTTCTAAAAACCAAAATTAGTCTACAAGCTATCAGTTTATTTATAACTTCAGGCTGACCACTTTCAAGAGCATCACCGGATATAATATCAACAGCATGAATTAGAATATCTTATTTTCCTTCATGTCAAACAAATCTATTACAAAATTTTTCAGATTATGATTAATATAATGACTAACACCTTGAAATCCAAGCATTAACAGGGCTCAATCGTAAATGTTTATTTTATGATAGTTGTATAGTTGTTAGGTGAAAACTTTTTTTGTGAAGCCTAAAGATGAAATCTAAAATCTTGAATAACGAAACTCTGGCAAACCCCAATTTTCCTGACGAAAGGAAGATCAAGATCAGGCTAAATATGTAAGGTCAAAAAGTCAAGCTATAATAGTAAGCCATTTCTCTCATATCAAAATAAGATGGTTATATATCAGTTTATCACATTTTTTGCAACTTCAATCCAAAAATTGCATACCAAGTTGACATATGATCGTAGCTATATAAATATTTAATATTCTATTCCTTGTTTTTTAATTAATGCAATGTTTAGTAAATAACTTCAAACTCTATATCTAAAAATAGTTCTTTAATAATAGTAATTATATATAAGTTGTCAATATCACTATCCCTTAATCCGTATGTAAATTCGGGGCAAATTTGCCCCAAATTTTGTAAAGTAATTTTTATTCTACTTAAATTATAATAAATACTATAAATTGGTTATAAATCAAATAAAAAACAAATATTTAATAAATTTATTTACTTTTTACTATAAAATCTTTAAAACAATTTGACCTTACTTTAGAGCAATAAAGAGATTTAAGGCAAATATAGGTATTATGGCGCAGTTAAGTATTTAGCTATTAGTACATGATATATCAGTCCGAATCGAATGATTTTGGTACCATTTGATTCGTCTTGATGAGACGAATCTAATGATACCAAAATCATTTAATTCTAATCACTATATCATAAGTTAAAATTAATTAAAATACAAATTAAAAAAGATAAAGTATAACGCAGGTATCAGTTATAGCGCACATACTATTTTTCATGATCTATTGAGATCTATTGATCAGAATCGAACGATTTTGATACCATTCGATTTGTCTCATTGAGACGAATCGAATGGTACTCAAATCATGTGATCTTTACCAATACATCTTGATATTACTAATATATCATAATTTAACCAAAATAAGCTGCGCAAAGTAATTTTAAAATTAACATAAAATAATGAATAACTTTTGATATACCGGTCCATTTTTGATAATTTTACCATTAAAATGACCGCCTTGAAGAGGCGATTCCAACAAGCCCAAAAGAACTAAAATCCAATCACGGGATCACGAGATCGCTAAGGTTTTTGTATTGTTTTTAAACTAATTTATTTTAAAGAATAATTTTTAAACATTTATTAAATCTTACTGTTATTTTTTACAGCAAAGATATATCAACTCAAGTATTACTATGTTGTATGCGTACATGATGATACAAGCAATAGGGGGGGCTATTATTAATAAATTTTGGAAGTAGTGCGGAAAATTTGCCAGGAATCAGAAATTAGGGGCAAATTTGCCCCGAATACGGATTAAGGGATAGCATTTTTATATTAATATATCCCGCATGTGATGCGCGTGATTTTTAATATGGTCCCAGATAAAATTATCTGGACGGAATTACCATACCATCTGGCTGGCATTAATCTAATATCTGTCCTGCATTAACATATTTACCGTAAATTCTCGAAATAGTGGGCATGGGCGTTATTTCGAAATTTGGCCCAAATTAAGCTTAATTCGGGCCGAAATTCGAAAAAATGCCCATACTCCTATTTCGGTAGAACAAGAAATTTGATTTTCAATAATAATTTTTTCATAATTTTTTACCGGATACAAAAAATTAAGAAACCCACAGATTTGTGATCCTATCCCGCGTGTGACGTGCGGGATTTTTGAATAAACTTGCGATCATCTATATTTATATATATAAAGTGGATATTTCTTGCTATCCGGTACTGTACTAATGCTTAATGCACACCAATAATAGTTCTGTGCACAGCCGGGCAGAGTTTGGATGAAATTGGGACAAAGCTGATATAATATATATATATTTAAGTACCTACTTCCAGCTCTTAAATAAACATATAAAATTTAATTTTAGTATGTTTATAATCAAAATTTAAAGTGATTATAAGTTCGTGTTAAGGTTATTTTGAAGAGTAGAATATTATACGTACGTACGTATGTGCCTAGCTGCAAGGAGCGCCAAGTCTGATCATTTAGTTGTGTTGAACACCACAAGTGTGCTTCAATTATTTCAAAGAACTCAACTTTAGATTGATTTTGGTTGACAAGCAAGTTAGAATGCATATATGTGGCATCATCCCTTTTCGTTATCGTTTCTCCGTGAGTTTACAAATCCTAAAAAGGAGTTATCCAATCAGTGACATAGAATGCAAAAGTTTATTACGTATATTGAATATCCTTTTTGGTTTGTACTACACGCACAAATAATTTAATTCTCTGAATTCTAATAAATAGCACGCAATAAAAATTTTTTATTGCACACACAAAATGGGGATAGAATTACCTAACGAATGCTTTTTGGAAATATTAAGATGCCTTAACCGTAAATACCTATTTTTGTGCCTTCTTGTAAACCGTCAATGGTGTAGATATGTTGTACCGATATTGTGGAGCAGGATAGATAGTTTATCAATCAATAAAAACTTTATAAGAACATGTTTGTTACTGTTAAACACTGAGGAACAAGCTTTTTTAATTCCGTTTAATATTATGCTCCCGAATGATCCAAAACCATTATTTGAGTACACAAAATATATTACATACTTACATATAGATACATATAAATTATTTACCAAAATCATTGAGTTTTTCAACCAATTTAGAGAAAATGGAATAAATGCGCTTAGAACGATTCATTGTCTGTTGATTTCAATGCTTTTACGAACTGGCGATAGAATTAAATGTATTGAAGTTAGAGAAAGGCAGACCTGCAATCCTTTTTATAGTAAGGCGTTAGGAGAAGCGCATAGACTTATAATAAAATTTTTATTAGAAAATCTTTATAAAAACACAACTCTGGCATCTTTATCCTGTAATTTTAATATTTCTTCTGAAGAAGCAATTTCATTAGCGAATGCCATTTGCAAGAATACTACTTTAACTCGCTTAGAAATTTTAAGAAATTGGCATGGTTCTAGATGGGGTGACGCATTAGCTGATATTATTTACAAAAATTCTACTCTAACTTCTTTAATAGTAAATTGCAAGCTTGGTCCTGAAGGAGGAAAAGCTTTAGCGAAGGCTCTTTTCAAGAACACATCTCTTACTTCCTTGAATATCTGTAGTAATCGGATTGGCTTTGAAGGAGGAAAAACTTTAGCTGACGCCCTTTGCGAAAATAACACTTTGACTTCTTTAAATATTAGTTATAATCGGATCGGTGTTGAGGGTGTAAAAGCTTTAGCTGATGCCCTTTGTAAAAATAATACTTTAACTTCTTTAGATATTAGTAATAATAAGATCGGTGATGAAGCTGGAGAAGCATTATCAGATGTTCTCTGCAAAAATACTACTTTGACTTCTTTAGTTATTGGTAATAATCAGCTTTGGCTTATGCTCTTTGCAAAAATAATAATTTGATTTCTTTAAATGTTAAAAATAACCAACTTGGTCCTGAAGCAGGAACAGTATTAGCATTGGCTCTTCTTAATAACACTTCTTTGGTTTCTTTGAATGTTAGTAATAGTCAGATTGGTTTTGAAGGTGGAAAAGCTTTAGCTGATGCCCTTTGTAAAAATACTACTTTGACTTCTTTAAATGTTAGTAATAATCAGATCGGTGTTGAAGGTGGAAAAGCTTTAGCTGATGCTCTTTGTAAAAATAATACTTTGACTTCTTTAAATATTAGTTATAATCAGATCGGTGATGAAGGAGGAAAATCTTTAGTTGATACCCTTTGTAAAAATAATACTTTGACTTCTTTAAACATTAGTTACAATCAAATCGGTGCTGAAGGAGGAAAAGCTTTAGTTGATGCCCTTTGTAAAAATAATACTTTGACTTCTTTAGATATTAGTTATAATAAGATCGGTGATGCAGTTGGAAAAGCATTATATAATGTTCTCTACATAAATATTAGGAATAATCAGATCGGTTATTAAGAAAAAATATTATTAGCAGAGAATACTTATTTTAATGTTAATGGTAATTACTGTATTGGCGCGTAATAACGTGCGTCTGTGCGTTATTATGGGACGCGCATGCGCGGTAATTCGAATCATTCTGACAAATTTGGGTTGTAAGAGGAAACCCTACTTTATTAATGAACTTAGCCTGAAAAATTCGATCAAACTATGTAATATGGTACATTTAAGGGGGCGAGTTATTTTGGGACGCGCATGGGCGTTATCTTGGGTCAAACACAATTTTCAAAAAAAAATGGGAGTTTCGAAATAACGTTATTACGTGCCAATACGGTAGTTTGTTTAAGAAAAAAGTGCAATCATTGGAAATATCTTTTTACTGTAATTGTTCAATTAATTTAGCTTAAACAAGAAAAAGTATTATTTTAATTTAAGATTTAATATGGCTTCTTTAAATCTTTGATATAATTAGCTTAATTTTTGAAGTAAAAAGCGTTTATTAAGGTCCTTTTAAGACGATATTTTAGATATTGTAATCGTAATAGTAGATGTTTTTGTAAAAATATTTCTTTTTGAATATGAAAAAATTTTATTATATTCTAATTTTACTTCGTCACTGTGTTATCTAAATACATGTTATTGTCTATTTTTTAGTTTCGCATTTTGCTGACAAATCTGACTTCACAAGCTCAGTATTAACTAATAAGAATTTAAAGATAAATTTTTGGTTCCTTGTTTTAAATTTGCTAATTTTATTCTAATAAGTTAGAATAATCCATTTTTCGGAATATCAAATATATGTTATTTTTATTACACAACATAAGTCTAATTTAGTAAATGCGACTTTGGTTATCTTACATACAAACGCAAAGCCTATCAATTGTTAGGTGAATTTCTGCAAAATCTGCAGATTTTACGTAAGATTGTTATTACCTTTAAAGTATCATTAAATAAAGTAATGCGTTTAGAATAAAAAACTTGCAAGAAACTTCTTTTTGTTGGAATAAAAAGCCCACTTTCTGATTAATATTTTAAGATTTGGATTTTTTACACGCTAATATCTATGCAAAATAAGTCAGTATGAACAGATGACAGACCTAACATTAGCCAATCAAATCTGTAAATCCGTTACAGATATGAATATAATATTTTCAAAACAAGGTTAGAATTGATTTGATATTAAATTAACGTATTTTGTTTGCTTTTTTTTTGAATTTTCTCATTAACTTTAAGCCTACTGTAAATTCTCGAAAAGCGGGCATGGGCGTTATTTCGAATTTTGGCCCGAATTAAGCTTAATTCGGGCCAAAATTCGAAATAACGCCCATGCCCGCTATTTCGAGAATTTACGGTACATATCATACAATATTAAGTGGAAATTGAATTCTCTTAACATTTAAATATATTCAAAATTCCATTGCAACTTATGTGATATAATCTCAAAATAAGTATAACAAAATGAGATAGAGTAGTATTTGCAAGCTTAAGAATCATCTAATCAATATTAGGCCTGAGTGGGCTGAGTAATAAATTTGTATCATTATCACTGAATATTCGTTGAATTTAATCGGTGAATACTAATATTTCTGGATATTAAAATTCGGTGAAACGAAAGTGTATTCGAATCTTCTGATATTCATCAATCAGGCCTCTGATAATAGCGCTATAATCAATAAAAATAATCTTGTAAAGTCATTTCTGCGTCATTAATGAATAAAAATATCCAGAAAACGAGGGTTGGATAAATGAATTCGGACAATGGAATCTACCCGATGTCCAGTTTCCAAATTGTCCTATCAAAGAATGGACATTATCATTATTAGTTGATCACAAGAAATTGACCTCATACAGTACGGTATTAGCGTTAACAAAATTACGCAATTCATTATGGTATAGCAGATCCATATAGTATCATACTGATCCAGTGTTGCATATGTGTTAAAAATTATAGTTGAACAGTATAGTATGGACCTATACCAGTCCTATATCATACTGATTTGCTACAATTTCTAAGCTACATCAGTGTCAATTTTAAATTTCAGATACGTAATTTGATTGGTCATTACATCATCGGACAATTTGAAATGTCCGAAGTTCGGTAAAAAAACGCCAGATATATGACTTGCCCAGCTCTGAACTGATCACAGGTGCAATTCTGTAATTAATAATGGTACAGTACCGGACAGCAAAAAACATCCGATTTTTTTAAAAGCGCCAAATTTTGAGATTTATACTCAAACCTGATTGGTTAAAAATCCATAAAAGCAATTTTTTTATATATTAAACGCCAAAATTTTGATTACTGTAAACTTTAGGCTCTAATAACTTTTTAAATAAAAATAAAAACCTATTCTAACAGAATTGTAGCTTAGATTAAAGCAACAAATCTGTAAGACAGATTTTTTTAAAGTCATTGCCTTAAAAATCACCCTTCGACATTTCTGATCGGGTTAATTCGGACAAAAACAAATCCGTATATTAGTTCACGTTTATATTTGAATCCCTTTTTGCCTTTATTGATCCGAAACTTTATTCTATAAGCTATTGAACCATAAAGACAAAAGGGGGTTTACATATAAACATGAACTAATACACGGCTTTGTTTTTGTACGAATTAGCTCAATCGGAAATGTCGGAAGGTGATTTTCAAGGCAAGGGCCCCATTTATTTGTAGTTATAAACATTTTTAAATTTATATATAAAAAATGGATATTTCTTGCTGTCCGGTACTCCAATAATAGTTCTGTACACAGCCTGACAGAGTTGGGAAGAAATCGGGACAAAACCGATAAAAAAAAATTTATTAAAGTAACCTACTTCCAGCTCTTAAATAAACAGTTAAAATTTAATTTTAGTATTTTATAATCATATAATTTAAAGAGGATTATAAGTTCGTGTAAGGTTATTTGGAAGAGCAGAATATTAATATTTTACGTACGTTGTGAGAGGGCCCTACAACTTTATTTTATTTTTTTATTATTCATTTCGTATTATCCCTTTCTTTTTTTATGCATACCACTATTCTATTTTGTTCTATTTTTATTTTACTCTATTGCCGATACTATTGTTAAATGTTACTCAACCTAGAGAATATGATTTGTACGATAGGTCTGTTTCGTTAGACTTAATCGTTTTAGTGACTTTAGCCACGATATTAGATTTAGCTACTTTCAATTGAAAATATACCTTGATCTAGTTATAGTTGAAAAACCGTTTAGAGTCTTGACCTTCGAAATCCGAGTAGAAGTGTCAACTTTAAGTTCCCCGCTTTATAAAAACTTTGCCTCTAAGTTCCTTGACCTTTGAAAAGTAGTTCAGAACTAAAGTATCGAATCGCCATTAAAACCCTTAAATATAATCCTCGTGACGTATTGTTTAACCCAAAAAGTATAACAATCGATCAATTAAATTGATCTTCGTGACATAATACCCCGTGACACTAATCCGAATTAAGCCTCCGATCCTCAGAATATTCTTACCCCGTGACGTAAGAATCTTAGATCCAAATTTAACTACCGATCACCGCAGCAATAGATATACAAGAAACTTCCACGTGACTCACGTGACAATCGTTAAGAATCCTAACGATTGTATCGAAGCCCGGAAGTTACCAAGCTCTAGTTTAAAGACAAGAAACATAATTGCTACTAAACCAAAGTCTATTAATCACCACTGAAAGTAGAATTAGAGTTTATACTTATCTTAGCCGCCAAATACGCCGCAGCAAGACTCAACAAGACTTTGAGACTTGGACCAAGTCTCTCCACGCCTCTTTCTGCTTGCTAATTCGAAGTCTTTAGAGTCTTGGGATTGTAGAATTAGTTATTGGAGTGTTTGATTTAGTTAGTTTTAGTGTATAAACGTTTAAGTCACACCTTCTCAACGTACGTACGTATGTGCCTAGGAGCGCTAAAGTCTGATCATTTGGTTGTGTTGAACTCCACAGGTGTGCCTCAATGGTTTCAAAGAACTCAAATTTTGATTGACAAGTTAGAATGCATATATGTGTCATCCCTTTTCTTATCGTCTCTCCGTGAGTATACAAATCCTAAAAAGGAATTATCCAATCATGCGAAGTGATAGTATATCACGTGATCGAAAGAAGAGCAGCCACACGACTTCGCCTCATGATGCCATCACGGGTAAGTCAAAAGCATGTGAGAATCAGAAGATGGCGCTAAAAGAAGGGATACGGCGTATGAAGATCAAAGACTATTATGGTTAACGACAATGTAGAACAAAGAACCAGTAAGTATAAAAACTCAGAGATGACGAAGCCAGGTCCACAAGTGCTTGGGCAGAAATTCGCGCACCCACCCAACCCACCCTGAAGAGGTGAAGACACGTGATTCTATCATTTCCTCACTTGCATTCTGCACTCACAGCCGGCTTGTTCGGCAGGCGGGGAATAACCCCACCGGCTACAATAATCCTACGGCGACTCCCAGCAATTACTACAGCCGGCTTGCTTCTGCAGGTGGGAAACCACCGGCTACATTGCTTTTCACGGGACGTCATTGCCGTTCTGGCCATTAATCACTTCTCTCATACTTCTGACAACTTTCAATAAAAATAACCTCCGGCCTAAATTATTTGCCGGCGTAGTCCAAATAAATATAAAGTGTGTAATGCGGATGTTTTTCGATGACATAGAATGCGAAAATCAAAGTAAAAATATTTCACGTGCAAAGTTTATTATGTATATTGAATACCCTTTTTGGTTTGTACTACACGCACAAATAATTTAAACAGGATTAATTCTCCGAATTCTTATAAATAGCACGCAATAAAGTTTTTTATTTCACACGCAAAATGGGGATAGCATTACCTAACGAATGCTTTTTGGAAATATTAAGATACCTTAACCATAAATACCTATTTTCGTGCCTTCTTGTAAACCGTCAATGGTGTAGACATGTTGTACCGATATTGTGGAGCAGGATAGATAGTTTATCAATCAATAAAACCTTTATAAGAACATGTTTGTTACTGTTAAACACTGAGGAACAAGGTTTTTTAATTCCATTTAATATAATGTTCCCGAATGATCCAAAACCATTATTTGAGTATACAAAATATATTACATACTTACATATAGATACATATAAATTATTTACCAAAATCATTGAATTTTTCAACCAATTTAGAGAAAATGGAATAAATGTGCTTAGAACGATTAATTGTCTGTTGATTTCAATGCTTTTACGAACTGGCAATAGAATTAAATGTATTGAAGTTAGAGAAAGGCGCATTCCTTTTTATGGTAAGTCGATAGGAGAAACGCGTAGACTTATAATAAAATTATTGTCAGAAAATCTTTATAAAAACACAACTCTGGAATCTTTATCCTGTAATTTTACCATTTCTTCTGAAGCAGCAATTTCATTAGCGAATGCCCTTTGCAAGAATACTACTTTAACTCACTTAGAAATTGTAAGAGCTCGGCTTGGTTCTAGATGGGGAGAGGCATTAGCTGATATTCTTTGCAAAAATTCTACTCTGATTTCTTTAAGAGTAAGTTGTAATAAGCTTGGTCCTGAAGGAGGAAAAGCTTTAGCGAAGGCTCTTTTCAAGAACACATCTCTTACTTCCTTGAATATCTGTAGTAATCAGATTGGCTTTGTAGGAGGAAAAACTTTAGCTGACGCCCTTTACGAAAATAACACTTTGACTTCTTTAAATATCGGTGATAATCGTCTTGGTCCTTATGGAGGGATAGCATTAGCAATGGCTCTTCTTAAGAACACTTCTTTGGCTTCTTTGAATATTAAGAGCAATCAGATTGGCTTCGAAGGAGGAAAAGCATTATCAGATGTTCTCTGCAAAAATACTACTTTGACTTCTTTAAATATTGGTTGTAATCAGATCGGTGGTGAAGGAGGAAAAGCTTTAGCTGATGCCCTTTGTAAAAATAATACTTTGACTTATTTAAATATTAGTTATAATCAGATCGGTGATGAAGGAGGAAAAGCTTTAGCTGATGCCCTTTGTAAAAATAATACTTTGACTTCTTTAGATATTAGTAATAATGAGATCGGTGATGCAGCGGAAAAGACATTATATGATGTTCTCTACATAAATACTACTTTGAATATTAGGAATAATCAGATCGGTTATTAAGAAAAAAGAGTATTAGCAGAGGCACGTTTAAAGAATACTACTCTGACTTATTTTTTATGTTTTTGTTTAAGAAAGAGGTACAATCATTCAAAATATATTTTTACTGTAATTGCTCAATTAATTTAGCTTAAATGAGAAAAGCTTTAACAGATTTAATATGGCTTCTTTAAATCTTTGTTATAATTTATTTTACTTTGTCACTGTTTTACCTAAATACACGGATTATCTATTTCAGTATTTTTTAGTTTCACATTTTGTTAACTGACTTGACTTCACAGGTGCAGTACTAACTATAAAAATTTTAAAATAAAATATTGATTCCTTGTTTTGAGGTTTAAATTTGATGTTTTTTATATTTACAATAATTTCATCTTTCAGAATACCAAATACAGTATATGTTATTTTTATCACACAATATAAGTCTAATTTAGCAGTGTTGGCATTTGGACTATGTCCATGTTTTTGAAAAAAATTTGGACATAGCCCAAATGTATAAATCCAATTAAAAAATGACTATGTCCATATTTTATCCATATTATTTTAATTAATTCAAATGCCCAACGCTGTAATTTAGTAAATACGACCTTTGTTATCTTACATACAAATGCAAAGCCTATTAAGTCAAGGGGAATTTCTGCAAATTTTGCAGGATTTTAAGTAATGCGTTTAGAATAAAAACTTCTTTTTGTTGAAACAAAAAGCCGACTTTTTGAATAATATTTCAAGATTAGATTTATACACGGCTGATATCTATGCAAAATAAAGATCGGCATGAACAAATTACGGACCTAACATTAGCCAATCAAATTTGTAAATTTGTTACAGATATGAATATAATATTTTTAAAACGGAGTGAGAATTGATTTGATATTAAATTAACATATTTTATCTGCTCTTTTTGAATTTTCTCATTAACCTTAAACCTTCATATCGAGTAGAAATTGAATCCTTTTAACATTTAAATATATTTAATATTCCATTACAACTTATGTGATCCAATCTCAAAATAAGTATAGCAAAAATGAGATAGTGATGTGACGGTTGAATGGGAGAGCGGATACAATTATAGACAAATAGTGCCAATTTGAACTCCAACCGTGTACGAGAAGGAGGGTTTATACAAACGATTTCGAAGGTGGATACAATTTAGAATAAATCGGTTTTAAGAACAAGTATGATATAATATGATCCGGGTTATGATAACAAGAAGAATTGATACTTTTAAAGGCGGATTTAAAAGAGTTATGGTTGATTGATAATGATGTTTAAATGATAAGTTAAGGCAACAAGAATCAATATATTCGTTATCGAATGATGATATCAACGGAATTTGATATTTAAAGCGATATCATGATTTAAAGTTGATTTATGGATGTTGAGGGCGATGAACTATTTTAGACTTTACTATTTAAAATCGCTGATGCGATGATGCCAATGGTGGCAGGGGTTTCCAAATTTCACGCGTCAAACTAATATTTTCTTGACCGAAAATTCTTTTAAACAGAATCACGTGACCAAGTTCCGAAAACGTAGAAGACAACGGTTACACCAAATTTCAATTCTTAACAGGCCAAATCGAAGTTACAAGTCAATTCAGTCCGTCGAATTGAGTTACGAAAAGGTTTATTAAATTTAAAGTCGAAATTTCAAGTGATAAGTTATTTTAATTACTACTTTATTTATTGCAAAGGACGTGGAACTTATCCTTCTTTATTAATCTCAACGGTTTTATACATTTTAGTTTTTTATATTGTTGACGCTAAGTATTTAGCACCAGCACTAATAATTTAGCATCTATGCTAATCTTTTGGCATGAACATTAAAAGTTTGGCATTAACGTTAATAATTTGGCATCAACAGAAATTTTGATGTATTACACCTCTTAAGCTCCATGCAATTCATTCCCAAATTCCTATAACTAATTCATTTCTCGAAAATAAAATAATGAATATACTATATTGGGCATTGTTATCAAAATGGAATTGGCGCATGACGACATGTCATACATGAAAATAAAAAAAAATAAAATAAACTAAACAAAATAAAATAAAATGAAAAGTATGTACAATTTGCTATATGTAATTTTTAATTCATAACAGTAGTATTTGCAAGCTTAAAAATCATATAATCCACATTAAGCTAAGTAATGAAATTTATATTATCACTGAATATTTGTGTATTTGAACCTTCTGATATTCATCGATCAGGCCTCTAATAATGGTGTTATAATCAATAAAAATAATCTTGTAAATTTTATATTTGATTACTTCTGCGTTATTTATAATTAAGAATAAATCTATACGTCGCTACTAGTGATGTGTTTATACGTCGCATATACACATAAATTATAATTTGTCTAAAATAAATCATGTTTTTGTTTAGTTAGGGTTAGGTTAGGGTGAGGTAAGATTAAGTGTATGGGCTAGAGTTAGGGTTAGATGAGCTTTATAGTAAAACTTTGTAGGAAATTTTTTTGTTAGAGCACAAAGGATAGTTTCATATGTAAAATTTTGATTTTGTCAAAATGAACCTTGTTTTGAATTTATTTTGATCATGCTACGTTATACCTAATCTTGAAATTTGATTGATCGATCATTAAAATGCGATGTATAAGCACATCGCAGAGTAGCGACACCTAATTAAGTCCTATAATTAAATATATCCAGAAAATAAGCTAATTCAGGGTTGGACAAATGAATTCGGACAATAGAATCTGTCCAATATCCAGTTTTCAAATTGTCTATTATAACCATCATAAGGGAGAGCCTGGTATTGTTTAAATCTGATAGTTGACATTAGAATGGTCATATAAATAGAGCAATAAATTATAATATTTGGATATTCATAATTTATTAGACATTTATGATAAAAAAGAATATAAATATATGTAACCTTATTTATTGAGGAATTTTAAGAGCAAATGTTCTCTCTTATCAAAGGGTGAGAACAAGCATTTATATATATATTAATTTCTTAAAATATGATTATATGATTTTTAATGTAGATACTATAATTTTAGTATAGATGCTATTAATTTAGTATTGACATTATTAATTTAGCATTAATACTATTTTTTTAGCATTAATGCACTTGCAGAAATTAAGCTACAAGAATACATAATAATGCCTAATACTACAAAGGTAAGATTAACATGACTATGATAGTACAATTATAAAAGATAAATAATGACTTAAAGAATTAGACAAATACAGAAGTAAGAAGATACAGGAAAAATTATTCATTACATTTATCCTCACTTTGAAGAGCAAGCTCCTGCAAGCTCAAACAAAACCTTAACAAAAGAAAAGAGCTACACAAAAAAATACTAAACCAAATAAAATTCTAATATCACCCTAATTTATAACCAAGTTTCAAATATAAGTCTTTATGCTATAATTATTACCTATTTGTTAGCACATTTGTGTATTGCTAGCCTATGAATATCTCTTACAATCTCAACCACAAAACAAATTAAAACTTAAAGCAATTTTTATTGGCTCACTTATTTAGTTAATCTTTTGGTAGAGTGAATGCATAAGTTAAAAGAAGGCACAGAGTAATATATATTTTACACAATTAGCACCAAATATAATAGTTGAATGGGAGAGCAGGTATGATTATAGACAAATAGTGCCAATTGAACTCCAACCATATACAAAATTAGAGTTTATATAAATAGATCACCATCTTGCTAAAAATTATATTTGGAATTCTAAATTTATAATCTCTTATAGTTTCTAGAAAGCCATTACAAAGTATCAACTCATACAACTTACTATCTATTGTACTATTAATTTTACAAAACTCTTTAATATTACAGATTATAAAACAATACCAGATTATAAAGATCTACCTTTATACTTTACTTTTAGTTGTATATAGAAGTAGTTTAATAATTTCTTGTGATACTTCTAGTAATATTGCTTTCAATCCAACCCAAAAATTTAAAATCTAGATTTGTCAAACCAGATTACCTTTAACCAGTCTTTGACAGACCAACTTTTATATTCTTTACAAAAATCAAACCATGCTTTTTAATAACTAGTATTTAGAAAGAGCTTTTTTTATTTGATCTCCAACACCAACCAATTTTTACAGAGTATATAATAAATAGCAGAAGTCAAAACTTCAAGATTTTCTTTTTCTTTCAGGTGAAAGACCATCTGCATAGCTATAGAGCAGCATCAAGAGATAATTAAATTAATAATCTTTCTTTGGGTTAGTTTACTCACTGAAAGTAAGTGACTAACCCTTTCTAAATCTTCAAGTATACAATTTTCAAGCTACTTTTTCTTGATATAGAAGATAGTAAAGGAGGCAATATGGTGAGTTTAACCTATAGCTCTTGTCATGTATCTTTCTTGTAAAGAGAGCAAAATTTGTACTCTTTGGGTGAAAGTAGTATAGTTCTTTGTTTTGCTTATTTGATTATTAATTAATTCTAATATTGCACAAGATACAAAATCAGATAAAGAAAATCTATTTATAAAAAAAAATATATCACATAGTACATATAAGCTATCTAATCTTCAGTAAAAACAAGCAAAAATATTTTTTTTAATTTCGGCAGTCTTGCCCTATTTTATTAGGTTTAATAATATTATACTATAAAATATTAAATTTTTTAAAGAGCTAATCTCTTTAATATCTAAGTTACAAGTATTGGCTCATCTAGTTGTTCCAAAAATACCTATATGCAACTTGCTATAGTAAGATTTACTTCAATACTAATTATCCTACAAATAGATTTATTAGTATCTCCTTGGATAGTTTTTATGGTCTGTCAAAACTACTGATTAAACTTTTTACCATTCTGCTCAATTTTCACCTTTTATCTAACTCAAAACCTCATTTTTAGTTAACTCAAGCACTGCTTTCCATCATAATTTGATTTCACTTTTTTCCTTTTTTCTTTTATAGAGCTTATCAACTGAGGCCTTCTTTTCACTTGCTCTCTTTTTTTTTTTCTTTTTAGTCTTCTTCTTTTTCCTTTAGGTATCTGCGCTAGATTTTTTTTTTTCTTTTCACATTATACTATTCTCTTTTTTCTAGTTTGCATCTTGCGACCCATATCTTTTTGTAAACCTTTTTAATCTATCTTTTTCAAAGTCTTACCATGAAGTCTTTTGCTTGTTTATTGGAGGTGAAGCTTAGCTAAATTTTTCTAATCCATCTTTTTTTTTTATGGAGCTCTTCGGCTATACTTTCTTTTTCTATTATGATCAAGATTTCTTCTTTCTTTCTTTGTATATAAGTCTTGTATTTCTTTTATTTCTTTTAGAGTCAACTCAACTTCTTGTTCTTCTATATCTTGCATTAAATTTAATAATACTTTACAGTTTACTAAATGTTCTATATTTTCTGACTTCTTCTTGTATATAATATATTTGTCTATTTTGTATATATCTGGTTTTCTTTCATTAAGCTTTTCTAATACTGGTAGAATATTGTTTATACACTTTAATTCAAAGAGCTGCATTAAATTTGACTTGTATGTGTGATTACACTACTTGGTTTCACTTTCTAATAGTCTATAAAAGATTGGCCAGTACTGTAAGGTCGTTCATTCTTGGTGTGTTATATTTTGACTATTATGTACAAAAGTCTATTCCACTCTATTTATCACTTTACCCAACATTTTAATGAAAGAGTGTATTGGCTTTTCTATGACTTTGTTTTTCCACTTGTACCTTAACTTGAATTCTCTTGTGTTCAACACTGTAGTAATTAAAAGTTCTGTGGAAGATGCACCTTTTTTGGCTTTAAGATCTGCCAAGTTATTAAAAAAATCTCCTGAGTAACACTTCACTTTGGTAAGATAGAGAACTAATTGCTTTGTTTTAACTGTTTTACTATTGTTGCAATCAAACTACTATTTTTAATTTTAAGCTATTATCTTGTTTTATTTGCTTTGAGCTCTTTTTGATTGCAAAGATAACTGTACAGCTACCTGTTTTTATCTCAACTTTTTATTCTTTAAGTATTACTAAAAGCACCACTAAAATTGCTACTAGCTTAGCTCTTATTGATGAAAACTACTTTTCATTTTCACATCTACTTGATATATAATACGGCATTCTTCTGTGACTTGAACTAATTTACATCCTATTTTTATTTTTGCTTTACTTTTTGAGCACCTGTATAGAAAACTAAATTATCTAAAGTTTTATTTTGATCAAAATTTCTATTAAGTTACATCTAAGTAAACTATATTCAACTATTCTATTTATCAAAATTATTTTTTATTGTACACACTCTACTACCAATTATTCTCTTTTCTTAATTTCTTGTACCTTGCATGCAGTTACTCTTATTTTCTTTGTATATTTTTTAACTGCTTTTTCTAATAAGCACAGGTCGAATGTATAACTATTGGGATATGCCTATATAATCCTATTATTATACTGATATGAATATCGGGCTAATTTAAAAAGTATGATATCGGTAGAATAACAGGTATCAGTATTAGAGCAATATAAAGGATAGATATCAGAT
>CAJVPY010000129.1:0-34564 GCA_910591965.1 Dentiscutata erythropus | reverse complement strand
TCCGGCCGGGATTTAGTAAACAATTTTGTAATGCGGACCAAAATTTCGAAGATCTTCGGCCGTTAGCCAATCAAAATTGAGGATTTGCCGCGCATTTTTTGTGCGGCTAAGTTCTTTACAAACTTGAGCGATAATATCTCGATAGCTACCTATTCAAAATCAATGAAAATATTTTTATCTTAATTCTATGGATTCATATAATCAAACTAAAAAAAAATCCATCGATTTTAAATGGGTAGTTATCGAGATATCCTTCAAAAAAAAGTTTAGACAAAAGGATTATCAAAACAAAGATTATGGCCGTTCTTTCCAAACTTTGAACGAATATGTCTCAGTAACTACCTATTAAAAATCGATGGAAATTTTTTTATTTTAATTAAATTGATTCATAGAATCAAAATAAAAATTTTTTTTCAAAGGTTTAGATATGTAGTTGCTGAGATATCTTCGCTCAAAGTTTGAAAAAAATATATAATATTGCTTTTAAGGATCGTCAATTTTGTCCAATCAGAACTTGATAGTTCGCGTAGAATCGACACTTTTTTTCAGGAAGGTACGAGTATTAAACCGGACAAGAAATTTTAAAATTTTGACGGTTATATTATTAAAAAGGCTTTTTAATTGAAACTAGTATTATTAAAGCAGGCATTAGGAAAAAAAGTCATATGCTTAAAGCGGGCATGATTTTATTGAAATAAATATCTAACATTATAAAAGAATCCATATGATGTATTTTTTTTATGCCGAATCAACTTTAGTCTAATCCTCATCAGGGACACGGAAATTGTGTGATTTAGTGTGATTAAACCAAATCGCACTAAATCGCATAATTTTACATCATATTTATATTTTCCGATTAAAAAATTGCGTATTAATTTATTCTCCGATTAAAAAATCGCATATTAATTTGCTAGTCGAGCGCAGTATTTAAAAATTTGTAAGTTTTTTTTAAGAGTAAAATTTGCAAAAAACACTAAATCGCACTTTTAAATTTTAATCATCAGCAAATCACATATATTACGCATAAATTCCGGGTCCCTGATCCTCATCTAACAAGGTTGCTGAAAAATAGAATTAAAACTCCCTCGTGCACATGCTAAATTAACTAAATAATAAGTTTAAATAGCGAATGGCTTATTTAATACTGTACTTGGATAAACCAATGCTCTTTATACTCTAATTAAGCTAATTATATTAATCAATGTTCCAACTAAATTAGCGCAAATAAATGAAGTGGCAAATATTGATGAACCTGTATATCTCAGCAAATATAATAATCTCGAAAATATAGTTTATTTTAAATACTTAAATTATTAAATTATCGTGATAAAACAAAATTAAAAAGTAAAAGTAAAAGTTTATAGAATTATTATGCCCATTAGAAACCTTGTATTATTCAATCTATATAATTTCAAGTAGCGGCTGGAGCTACACTGCGCATTACTACACTATTTAATATAACGACTATTACTATTATAAATTAACCGGATTAACCGGTTATGCATAATTTATTCCGGGATAGCATCAAAATATCGGTTTCCGGATTGTCGGATAAACGGGTACAACATGAAGAGTTTTTTGTGCTTTTTTAAAATTTCAAATTTTGATTCACTATCTTCAGTACTCAATTCATCAATAATGGTTCCTTCTCAATCATAATATTCGATTCTTAGTTCTTTATTGCGTTGTTTACTTTCATCATTGTTTTCTTTTTTCGAGTTCATAGCTACTGTATAGGTAGGATCCATGAATAACCACGATTAAAAATGAATATTCAATTTAAAACGAATGTTCTAGTACATATATTCGTAAATACTGTAAATTGCCGCATAAACCACCCTTTTATAGAATACCCCCTTCTAGTAGACCGGGTCTGTTATTTGAATTCAGTGAAAGGTAAAAAGTATAAGACCCGGGTCTATTGTGGTCACGTATTATATAGTCTTAGGGTTGCTTGATTTTAATTGGTCAATTATCTTTATACCGCACAACAGACCCCGGGTCTGAATCAATTTTCACGCAGGTTTAAAGTAACAGACCCGGGTGGTTTATGCGGCAATTTACGGTATTCAATAAATATTAATTACATGAAGTTCGTGGATAGTCGTCGTGAATAATCTAATCTATTTATCCATGTAAAATCGGACATTCGTTCAATATTACTCGTGAATGCCCAAAAACCATGAATATTTAGTGAATAACCATAATGGATATTCAAAGGATCCCTTGTTCGCATATTTGTTGAAGAAAGACGCGACATTTTGAGAACAAAAAAAAAGGATGGGATTAACAAACGTATTTTGGAATATTTTTAGTAGTCTTACAGAAGTTAGCTTTGGAAGATGCGAAGTTTCGAAAGGGATGCCATTTAAAGCTCTTTGTGGATAATGGGAAGTATATACCTGAAAATACTTCAGTAGTTCAATATTGGAAAAAAAAATAGTAATATAAAATATGGAGTCACGAAAAAGAAGAAATCGGTTGAATAGCCAGTAGGAAAAAATATATATATATGAAGAATGGTGTGATATTTTTATTCATCATTTGGCATTGGTTTATCGTGAACAAAGGAGGATTGATCGATGAACGTATTTTGGAAAGTTTCGACGGACCCATAAGGGTTGATATTTGGAATAATATTATAAGAATGTTGAGTTTCAAAAAAGAAGGAGTCGTTTGAACTATTAGAAGGAGAGCTAGAGGATGATATAATATTTTGTGGTTCTAGTTCGTCATAAATGAAAGAGGGTGATGATGATGAGAGGGATTGATTAATGAACATATTTTGGTATGTTTCGATAGTCCCATCAATATTTGGAGTAATAGTAGGAACATTATTATAAGAATATTGAGTTTCGAAAAAGGAAAACTTATTTGAACAACTAATAGGAAAAGAATTGGAGGTCGATGTGATATTTTGTTCGTTATTTGGCTCTGGTTCATCGTAAATGAAAGAGGATGATGATGATAATGAAGGGGACTGATTAATGAACATATCTTGAAATGTTACAATAGTTTCATAAGGGCCAATGTTGGGGGCAATAGTAATGTTATTATTATAAGAATGTTGAGTTTCGAAAAAGAAGGAATCATTCAAACAACTAGTAGAGAAAGAATCAGGGATGATATGATGTTATGTTCAATATTTGGTTTTGGTTCATTGTTACTGAAAGATGAGGATTGATTAATGAACGTATTTTGGAATGTTTTGGTAGTTTCATAAGGATTAATGGATGGAGTAGTGGTCGTATTATTATAAGAATGAGGAGTTCTGAAAAAGAGATCATTTGAACAACTAGTAGAAAAAGAATTAGGGAGTAAGGTGACATCGAAAGAGGAATAAGATAAGGAAGGTTGATTAATGAACGTATTTTGGAATGTGTCAATAGGCCCATAAAGGCTAATATTGGAAAGAGGTTTCATTATTAGTCTGCGTGGTTTTGGTCCACGTTTACAACCCGGGACAGGAATACAGTGACGGTTGTTTTTTTTTTACAATTTATACAAGTGTTTTCCTCAGGAAGTCTTTTACATCTTACATGCCTCTTTTGACAATATATACACGCTGAGGTCGCATGAGTACGTGGCATGATTTAAATATCTTTATGCGCACAAAAACAAAGGTCAAACGCTATGATAACAGTGGTAAACTTTTACGATGCTTGCAAAGAATAAAAAAAATAATAATAAAAAAGGTTGAAAAAAAAGGGTTAAAGTTTTGAAGGGAATGAGATCTGAAGGCGAAGATTTATATTAAATTTTTCTTGTATTGATCTATTAACATTTATTTATTACATATATTATTGTATATAAAAGTATATAACGTATAAATGCGTATAAATGTGTCAACTAACTAATCGACTCAACTAATCGACTCAACTAATCAACTCAACTAATCGACAACTAGTCAACTAATCAACTAATTCGATTAGTTGTCAATCATATATAAATATAGCAAATTTTTGAACTCTTTTTTTCAATACGTAAGCCATGGAATGTAATACAAATTTAATATTATATATCTATTATAACGATAACGATAACGATAAATACGATTCATATATTTCTTCGCTACAACATTTAATGTATAGAATGGGCTATTTTGCTATATAGTGACCAAAGAATTGCGACGTTAAAAAAATTGACATAAATCATCCAATTTGGAAAAATGTAATGCAAATCTATAAAAATATATATTTTTTCACACTATTAGCGCTAACATATAATCAACAAATGGAGTTATAAAAATTACGGTTTTTGATAATTCATGAGTTTCGCTACAAAGAGGTTTCCTATATAGTGAAGTGAGTCGAGTATACATCAGAAACTTTAGATTACGTATCGCCATAAATTAAAACCATTTAACATTAAAACCCTATATAAACAGTATTTATAAAAAAATTTTTTCAGCAAATTAATAAAATAGCAAGATTCGTGGGGGATGCTATCTTTCGAAGCTGAAATCACATGATGATGTTACGAATCTAGATGTGAGTCCCTGATTTGACTCTAGACCGAGTTCTCATAAAGACTCGACTTTTCGGACCGGACTGGACTTTTAACATCCCTAAGTAATTGCATCAGGAAGTTTTAAAATCATAACCAACTCGTTAATCATTACAATATACAACTAGATATTTAAATAACATACATTGTATATTGATATTTTATACATTGCAATGTTTAACGAAGCCCCCATTTTTCAATGTTTTTTTAGATTGATTAACCCAGGTTAATCATCTAGATTTATATTATTTTTTTATAACTTCGTGATGTGGAATCGAGAGTATAGTTTAATATGAAAAAATCGGGCAAAAGCATAAAACTTTTTATAAAGGCGAGATTTATAAAACTAACCGATAACTTTGTCTGCGTAATAAGCTCCACAAGTTACCTGTCAGATTTTCAAATTTTGCTTTTAAAAGAGTTTATGCTGAAATCTGTATTTGACAATATTAATTTCAATTCGCTAATACCTTTAAAAACTAACCGCTAATTTTATAAAGCTCACGTTGTTCTATTAAGTTATTAGTTAATTTTTCTTAATAATTCGTTATTTTAATCAAACTTATGAGACAACTAAGTTGAATTTGCAAATGACATCGTTAGTGGATTATGATAAAGGAATTAATCACGAAACCTAACGCTTTATAATTAAACCAATCACAAATACAATAATATTTATCACTCATGCAATGCATGTACCGTTTATTTTATCATCTTTTTTTTTATAAGTTGGATTTAGCAATTAGCTCAGCAAATTAGATCAATTTATTCGCAATGTTTCTAACAAATGTAAAATTATTATAATTTAAGGAAATGACTAGATTAATATGTCTGAATTTATAATCTTGTGTAAAAAAAAATTTAAATGTCTTCACAACGACGCATTTTGATTGACGGCGTTCATATAATAGCATCGAAAGAATACCTTTAGTGAACGTCAGCATGCAGTAGCAAATCCAATAATTTTCAAAGTAGTTTATCGGGTAGACGTATAGCTGCGCGCTATTTTATCCCCCTACGCGTTATTTCAAGATAAAGGACTAGGATGAGATACTCGTTGTGTGAAATCATAGGAAGAAAATTGGTTGATTGTTAATTTTTATATATCTTCCCATATAACTTTTAAAAAATTCTGCGTCTATTATAATGATAAAAACGAAAAAAAAAATCAAAAATTTTTTATAAACTAGTAAATACATGTAAAAGACTTAACATATATACTTCTAAGACAAGAATATATGTTATAAATGGATTTCGAATCCAGAAACAACTTAAGTCGATTCTAGATCTTAAAAAAAGATCGTTTAATAGTCAAATATTAGATAATACACAGTGACTCTTGATACATATTGTTTGGGCAATTAATTTGATCCATTATATCAAGATTACTTGATCTCGAATCCGTTATATCAAAAGTCACTGTATAATCATATTTAAAACAATTGTACTGTTTTTCACGAAAGTTCCAATTAAATTTCAAGAATATTCTTTTATTTCAAGCTTTACTAATACAAATTTAGGAAATCTAAAAGATAGATAATGGATTTAAATTCTTTTTAGCAAAAATAGCATATATAATAAAATATATACAATGTTTTTAGTTATAAATTACATATTTATTATCTTTAAAATTCTATTTCCGTTTTAAGTTGTTTTGAGATTCAAAATCCATTTAAATTGATTCGGAATCTACAGAATTCCGAACCCACCTACAACATATATAAATCATTAAAAAAGTCGAATCCTCTTTTGAAAATGGTCTATAGCTTTGTTGTAGAGATGTAATAGATTTTTACAAAACTCTAACCAAAACTACACACAGTCATTAATTTTGTAATAATCAATATCTAAAATCTAATAATTTTGTTATATGACCACATATAATTTTGATTCACGTAATACATCAGAACGAATCTTACCCGGATGCCTCATATCAGCACAAATTAAATGAGAAGTGAATGGTTTAGTAATTTGATCAAAAAATAATCATAAATAAGGAGAAATGAAATAACTTACTGTAAGTATAATGGTTTAATATGACTTAGCATCACCGACCCTGATTCTCAAAAAAAACTTCGTTATCCAGCATAACTTATCGTTGCTAGGTCTCTTCCATAAAAATTCGATTGCATCTCTCCAATAAACAATTTTCTTGAAAATGAATCGTTGATTACATCATACAAGAGATTTTTTATTCGTATTATAAGGCAAGGAACAACTATGAGAGAGACAGGTAGAACATTAAGAACAACTTGATCAGCCAAAATCGATCATGGCTATCGTTCAAAAAAACCTGGAGCTACGAATGGTTAATTAAAATTCATTCATTTCGCAGCAAAATTGTTAGATCAATTTATTTCACTGATTGAACGATATCTTGATCACTAACAAACATTAAGCTGTTTGAGAACACTTATTCCACTAAATAGTGAAATGTTCATAAATACAATCTTACAATTTTATACTATATTTAATTGTTATATCTATAACGTCGATTGGTTAGATTGGTAGTTTGTATGCGCTTTTTTATTTTCGTAAATTGAGGTCACAAGTGCATATATAAAATATTTATTCTTTGAGCAACGTCAATAAGTAAAGTATTGGGTTAATATTTGCTTTCTATTCAATGACTAGTTTAATATTTTCTACTCTAGCAAATGTTAAGCCATTCTGATAAGATCAGGAAGAATATTTCGAGGAGTTTGAGTATTAGGACACAAATTATGGTACAGACAATCCAACTGAATGTTGATATTACAAGATAATTGGTGCATATGATATTACCATATTTCTAGCCGATTGCATCGTGAACACGGTTAGGACATAGCCAATAATTTTGCACTTTATCTATGACATGCTTTTCTGTTTCGGAATACGCGACCTCGACGACGAGATTCGGCCAAGATTTGTCCTGAAAATCAAAAGGTAAATATGGGACCTACAGCTTTAAATGTTCAAAATCAGTGAAAGTGCATTTCCATCTCTCCCATTGGCGGAGTTACTATATGATTTTCTGGGCTAAATGCCAGCTTCTTTCCAAAGTTACCGTTACGAGTCCCTTTAAATATTCCATACCATACATGTAATAAATGAAAGTTAATGAATCGTCGCTTACGAACTGATCCAAGACCATATATCTCTGCATCGCTGTCATCAACGGAAATACAGCTTTGTATTATTTGCTTAGAAACCACTTCAATACAAATTTCATGCAGATTTGATGGGAATTCAGTGATTATAACCTTGCCATCGGACCATTCTCAAAAGCCATGAATATTAAAAAGATCTTTCAACGAGGGTATATGGAAGCCTTGGCATAATTAACAATAATTGGGGGTTTTTTTTTCATTAGAAAAACGATAGACGTCACTTACTTCATACTATTCCAGTTTGTCTTTGGATAGAGATTCCTTGGTCCACCAAAGTTTTCTAATTTTTTTTTTATTTGAATTCAATCAAATAGTTGTTGAGATATCTTTGATCAAAGTTTAGAGAATTTTAAAACGCCTATCACATTTTTAGATAAAAGATATCTCAACAACCACTTAATCAAATTTGATAAAATTTTTTTATTAAAATTCTGTATATTTTACAGCATTTCAAAAAAAAAAAAAAACTTTATCAAGTTTGATCAAATAATAAGATATTTTTGATTAAAGTTTTGTCAGAAAATTTTGGTGCAGCTTTTATTTAATAGGTATTTTAAAATTTTTCAAACTTTTAACTAAAAATATCTCAACAATTATTTGATCAAATTTAATAATTGTTTTTTTTTTTTGAACTTTATAGGTTTATAGAATTCAAGTCATTGAATTTGGTTAGGTAGTTATTGAGAAAAGTTTTATTAAAATTTTTAATAAAGCTCCTATTTAATAAATATTTAAACTTTTAACTATAATATTTTAGTAATTACCTGATTAAATTTGATAAAAATTTTTATTTAAATCTTATAAATATGTAAAATATATAAATAATAATTCTTTTTATAATGTTTATAATTATATGATTATACAGAAAACAATTTAATATAGTGGTTTTAAAAAAATATAATAATTATTGTACAGTAACTTTATGAGAGGTAGCTATATTGAGGTTCGACTTTATACGTATACGTAGTCTAAATTTTGTTTATCAAATGTCTAATATGCATATTATAATTTTTTAAAAAAAACCTTACTACCGTACTATTTTCACGAAATAACGCGCAGAGGCGTTATTTCGAATTTTGGTTAGAATTAAACTTAATTCGGGCCAAAATTCGATATTACGCCCCTGCGCGTTATTTCGCGAAAATATGGTATACATATAAGAAGACTAACATTATATTACCTATATAAATTATAAAAATCTCGCAAAGATAATAGGAAATAAACCAATGATAAAGAAATAAAACAAATAATATTTAAGCTTCCTTAGAAAATTTCTTTTTACATACTTTTATCCAATTTTCCAGTCAAATTTAATATTGTAATTATAAGAGAGGCAATCATATATAAGGCAACGAATACGCCAGCAACCGTTGGTGATGCGTTTGCACTAATCTTTGCACAACAAAATAATGGAAGAAGAACACTAAACCAAACTATATTTGTTATTCTTCCAGGTGTAGATTCTTCATTATGGCTTAAACTAACTATTGCTTTGATTGATCTGTAAAGGTCATAGCCTATAATAAATAGACTAATAATACCTAAAATCATCAAGCAGTAAATTCCAAAGTATGATCCATCTCCCCCATGAAGTTTCCGAATATGTTGTGGAATAGTTTGTTCTGAACTTGATTTGTTTAATTCTGAAGCATTGGGAATTAAACCTTTTTCTAGGTTAGCTTCAACTTGCTCATTGACGACAGTTTGGATAACTAATAAGCTAGGAGTTATTTCGTTTATTGCTACTGAGCCTACTGCATTTGATTGAGCATTAGAAGTTTTTTCTTCTAATATAATTTGTTCTGGCATGATAAGTGGTTTTTTTTAGCAGCAAGAAAAACAAGCAATTATTCTTTATGTCAATTCAATAGGAAAAGACAGCTTTTTCATTTAAAAAAATCGGTGGTTGTATATGCTATATATAATAGATATATACATTCAATGCTATAAAACGCTATAAAAAGTACATATTTATTTTTACCAAAAAGAATTAAATATTATCGGAGTTAATAATTAATCGAATTACTATTTCCGGCAGGATAAATAGATAAATAAAAACGGAGTGCAAACTTCGTAAATGATATACCAAATACTAAAATACTAAGTATTTTGTAGCTTGTAAAAAATTTTTACTCAGTGGGTGTCCCCAAGTTCTGATTAGATTAGACAAAGTGAATCATGCAATGATTATTAATAATTAAAGACCTGGAGTAACGGAAAAAAACAAAATTCGATAGTAACTCAAAATTTTGCTTATGAAATTACTTTTGCGTAAAAAACTTTCTTGCAAAATTTTAGTATAATGCATACCATATTTGCTCTCAATGCTAACCATAACGGCATGTTTTATTATTTTAATATGCGGCCATATTTGATTGTTTTTGATTTCGAATCAAAATCTGATGTGATCAATTTCATCCAATCAGGGATAAGATTCTATGCGTCCAAATAAGAACTTGGAGAAAATTAGTAAATCCGTCTCGCTAACGTCATCTCCCGACAATGTGTTAAGATATTGTATGGTTATAGAAAAGTTTGTTAGTGATGTAATTTTTAGGAAATCGTAACAGACCCTAATAATCTTTTCTCGAGATGAGTTAGTTTGCGGTAAAATACACTGACAATTATCACAAGTGGTTTCTCTTATTTTCTTGACATTCATAATAATAATAAATATATAATAACGCTCGAACCCTACGAATAAAAAGTAGTGCAATGAGATATTTCAGCAGTAGTAGGTTGGAAGCAATGCTATCAAGCCTGTTATGCTGAATTATTTAATAATCTTAGTTGCTACTGAGATTATATTAATTGTGTTGATGATTGTGTTGATGATTGTGTAGAAGCAAATTTTCCAGGCACTACTTGTATGGCAGAAAATTATGCTAGAGATTATGCAACTATTCTGTTACTATAAAAGAAAACTGAATTAATTCTTTTTAATGCTCGAACGTCTTCTCTTACGAGAGTGTACGCAGCATGTGCTGCATTACGATATTTTGGAATATTCAATGGGTCGGCCATTGAATGACGTTGTGCTTGTAAAGAATTTATAGTTAAAATTGAAAATCTATATAAAGCAATATAAAACAGTAAAATAAATTATCTTTTCATGAAATCTAATTTATAATTTGATGCTTTAAGGATTTGTTTTTTTTTTTGCTGTATGGAGTTTATCATTAATATCACGCTAATTAAAAAAGTTCACCACTTAGAATGTAGCTGACTAATAACTAAGACTAGAAAAAATGAATTGCTATATGGCGATTTATTAATTATCTGCTATGAAATATTATCAGTTATACAACGTACGTACATGCCGAAATAACTGTTTACCTGTTACTGTGTTATGGCTAAAACTTTACGTTTATTGCAATGAAGCCAAAATAATTTATATAGGAAAAATTTATGTATATGGCAATATTTACGTAGTCCCACATGTGCATATTAAAATTGTATGGTGCGTGCACACATACATACATGCGTACGTACGTACGTGCGTATGTCGTGCTTGAAGTTTCTTCAAATTGCACCATTTGAAGTTGGAAGAAATTCTATTCGATTGGTTAAAAAATAGCCTTATTTTTGCATAAAATTTAAGGACCTCGAAATGATACCAGGACCCGTCGTTAAATGAATGGTAAAGTTTAATAATTAGACTTCATTGTATATTATGCATTTTATAGAATGTTGTATTTGTAACTACATACTTTTGCATTATACATGATATTACAATTGCCGTACTTTCGCGAAATGGCGGGCCTCTAAAAATAGCAAGCATGGATTCAAAATGGCGCCCATGCACATCCCAACAACTCGCACTTCGTATAGCGATAGGTCACACGGAATTAATCAGGTATACAGACCGAATGAATTCCATAACGACAAGGAGAAACTTAACAAATGCATAAAATTACAGGCTTTTTTTCTAGGAATAACTCATATACAACTCACGTATGTGTACGATATACATGTATTCAAAATAACGTGTAGATGAGCATTACTTCGCAGAAACGATAATCAAATAGCTATACTAATCTTTAATAATTTGGGCCGTCGAATATAAATGAATCCAGAATAGATACATGAATTGAATTTATATATGTTGTTGACCAAATCTCTGTGGATTTGAATTGTCCAATTAGATGGATATGTATACTTACAAACAAAATTGACACGAACTATGAGCAAATCCTTAAACTTTGATTGCTAGTTTAAGCTCTTATTGAGTTTAACTTTGGTGAACTTGAGGAGAATGTTGTGAGTATGCGCGGGTAAATGCTATCATGAGTCCGCAATATCGGATCTTATGTCTCGGTCTGTATCATTTATTGTATATTATCGCCCGTTATCAAGGGCAAAGGTCAAAATCTCAATTTTCCTTCTTCATTGGAATATGTATTCTTGCCGCCATGAGAGCGGTTAACCACGTGTGGTCGTTCTTCCTCATTAAGAGGTAATTTGGCTACACTACATGACCATTATAAATAATATCCCTTAATCAACTATCACTATCGATATTCCATATATTCATAATAGCCCGATGATTTCAAATAAGTACGTATGGCGTTCTTTAAATTGCTCAAATACTACTTAATGCATGATTCAATCAAATGCAATTTTGAGTAACAGCCCTAGGCAGGAGACCGTTAATATATTTTCGATTCTTCCACTAGCGCCAAAGCTTTTAGAGTTAAAAACAAAGGATTTTTATTATTTGTTTTAATGTAACCGTTACAAATCATAACAAATACATTCATAGTGAACAATTATAAATTTTCTTAAAAATTGAATGAATAATTTTGGTTCCTGTTGTAAAAATGAGGAGTTATCTTTACCCTGTATCATCCAACCAAATCACCGAATTACAATATCAAATGTTAATTATCAATTATGTACGTACGTACGTTAATGAATTTTAAAAATATCTTGTGTAATAAATATTTTAAAAAATAAATAATTGCGTAATACTGTAATAGTAATGGACATTGCAAATGCGTGTAATAACCGATTTGAAATGCCACAATACCACAAAACGTTGATAAAAAAACGCAGTGGAACATCAAAGATATCATGAAACGTTACCGTTAAAAATGTCAATTGAAATTGTCTAAGGAAAAAAACGTACAATAGAAAGGAAAGCATATGACTTATTTTTTCCTAACTACATTACCTAAGTGTAAAAAAAAATTTCTAACGTTAATCTTCAAATATAATTCCGAAGTAAGGCATCTATCAATATTTTTTTCACATTTAAATGTAATTTAATACAAATAGCGTTAGGAGTTTCTAATTTTAAGGAGTTAAAAATTAAGTAGATCAAAAATGTTAGGAGTTTAATTCAATACGTAATTAAAAGATGCGAGTATTTTGATTTAATGTATGATTAATTAAATAATAGTTATTAAGTAAATTAAAATATTGATATGATGAATGATTTATGATAAATCTACAATGTTTGATAATAAAAAAATCACTAATTATTGTCATTTTTGATAATTAAACCGACAGTATCTCCGTTAATTTCTTAATTGTAATTAATAATATAATGATATAATATAACATTGCAATATAAGTTAATAAGATATTAGAGCAAAATAAAATATAACATTTATTTACTGTAATGTAATATAAAATTTTCTATTCTATACATTTAATTAGCTACAAATTAATCTAACATTCCAGAGAAAAAAGGTTATTATTAAATCAAAAGATGGTAATAAGATCTATATAGTCTAATGTGTAATCAATTAATTCAAATGACTAGTATTAGCTATTTTCTATCTTTTTTTTCGAATTAGGATTGCCTAATACTGGCGACCGAATATGAGGTTGACAAATCCAATGAGGAAATATCTTATACCCATTTTCATCATTTTCAACCTCATCATCATAAACGTAACTAGCAGCTGCAGCCGTTTTCTAAATTATTGATAAAATTTAAATAAAAAGTTTTTTTTTTAAAAAAGGACAAATACAAATATAAATATAAATATAAATTAATACCATCAATCGACTCTGTAGCTCATCGGATATCGCACGAATTTCTTCGAAAGTAGTGACCTTGGCTAATTGCTCTCTTAAATCCACATGAAATGGGAGAGCTGGTCTATATATTTTAAAAAGGTGCGCACGAATATAACCAATTTTTGTCGGAACAGTTCGACAAATGTCTAAGTATTCACTTGCCAATTGCCAAGTTGGCAAATTGCTACCAGAAAATATGGCAGGATTATATAAATTACCCTCTGCGGACATGACCCCATCAACACCTGTCATACTAATACAACGTTCAATATCTTCAAAGTAAAGGATATTTCCATTGGCGATAACGGGTATATTTAGTGCTTTCCTGAAAATAATTTGATTTTATATTTTCAATATATAATATTTATACATATAACGAATTTCAAAATGAATACTTACTTGACCTGACTAATTTGCTCCCAATCTGCCAATGCAGAATTGTGGCCTTTTTGGTCGCGAATGCGACCGTGCACAGTTAATAGTTGTGCACCTGCACTCTCAATCATTTTAGCATACTTTATCGTTTTTTCTACTTCAGGAAATACTCTTATCTTGGCTGTTACGGGTACTGATAGATTTTCATGGAGAATATTTACTGTAAAAAAAATAAACAAATAAATATATATAGATATTCTATAAATGATCCAGTTTTATATAAGATAAAACACACCCATGTGCAAACGCTTTTTATAATCAGCAAGCACACACCTTTATAATAACCAGTCTTAGAGTACACACGCGTGTGTTCTTTTGAAACTCACTCAGTTTATAAATTAAATCCCATTCATCTTGTAAAAAAGCACCATAATGGCCACGTCGAGCAATATGTTGTGGACATCCTAAATTCAAATCTACTGCATCACACTGATCCTGTACTTTTAAGGCGGCTTTAAGCAATGTTTCTGGATCATTAGCACAAAACTAAAATAATTGTAAAACTTTTTAAATAAAATTTCAATGAATTTATATATGAGTGTGTGAGAATGAAACCAGGAAATAAAATTTAACCAATCATAAATTTTATTTCCTGATTTTCACTCTCACGCACTCATATATATATATATAAATGACATTAAAGATAAAAAGCAATTAATTACAAACTTGTACGATTAAGGGACGGTCATTTATTCCAGTTGACCATACATCGGACTGATATTGTCGGTTTTTTTCGTCACAAAACATTTTTGCATGAATCATAGGGGTATAACATATTTGAGCGCCATATCGGCGAGATAAAATTCTCCAGGCATATTCGGACTGATCCACCATAGGGGCAAGAAAATACTTGGCATTTTTAAGTACTGTCTGGTAAAAATCATATCCTTGGAGTTTCCTGCGTTGAGACATTTCACGATTAATCTAAAACACGATTCGTGCATTTATCCGTATACCAATGCCACATGAAGATTAGTGTCACATAAAGTACCAGATACACAAAAATACTTTTTAAGATTATCTATGAATTATTATTATAAATAAGGGGGATATATTTTGACGTGTGAATCTTACCTAATAACCTAAATTAATTTGAAACGATTTTTTAGAGTTGTATTCAAAAAGATCTCGTAAACAGCTAGTCTTTGGTTCAATGTACAGTACTCAATGTACGCCTTTTATCTTCCCTTACTTTTAGTTTATGAATAAATGAATCTTATTAAATTTTTAAGTTTAATAATTCCCATATTTCGTAATTAACCACCTGCGCCACAAATTTTCAATGGCTTTGATGTTCGCATATTGCAATTTTTACTTGTTCTCAATACGTGCGCGAAATTTTACCTGTGTCACATGCAATTGCATTGTTTACGTTTACGTATAATTTGGTAACTTATAGTGACCATAGTACTGTAGTATAAACAATCTCTTTTCTCTTCGACCAATTTTTTAATGATTTACATTCCTTTTTGCATTTTTCAAAATTTTAAAATATTACATAGCCGTTAAGTCCTAAAAAGATTCATTAATCATTGTTTTTTTAGTAGACTGTAACTTCGAGTTGTGTAGAATTCCTTCATACACTGATTATTTTCCGAAAATTATATTACATCCTTTTTTTTCTTTTTTTATAAGCCACCAAGGTAAAGATTAACTATATAAATCAAACGATTCATTTCTTAATCAAGATTTGAATCAAAGAGAAACAATAGTTTAAGAACTTAATATATATATATATATATATATATATAAATTTTCTCCTAATAAGTGATCTTATCGTGCATAAAAAAATTCACTTGAATATTTCAGTATTTGAATTGATTTCCCCTAAAATTCTAAAATTTTCTAATTCGTTGAATAACCCTGTACAATATTTTTAGATAACTTTGTACATTATTCTTTTCCCTTTCTTGAGATTAATACGTATAATTTATCACTAATAATATTATAAATTATAACTTTCAAGGATCTTCTACTACTTTTTTGGACTCCTCCCTTCCTTACTTTTCCCTTTCCTCCAGTAAGCTAGATCAAATCAAATACACTTACACGCACTAATATGGACGTTCTTCGTTTCAAAGTTGACCACCTCAAGTTATTGTGGTCAGAATTTCGAATTGTAAACGCGAACGTTGACAATGATTACGGTGATCAGTCAGAGTGGGCGCGGAGAAAATTACAAGTAAATTTTTTATTATTATACTTTAGTCCAACTTATTGACTTCTCGGTTTATATCTTTTTTTTATGAAATATATTTATTTATAATTTATAAAATATAGGGTGTATTTTCAGAACTTGATAAACTTATTCAAGAACAACTTTTATGGAAATCCAAACTCGCAGCCGAGATAGAAGACCTATTGGTATAATACAATATATAATACGTTGATTACATATATGTCCTATTTAAGATTTAAATCATTTTAAAATAACTTTTTCGCGTCTTTTTAAAGGTGGAAATAGATGATTATTGTCGAATATTTGGTCGAAGAGTTGACATTATCATACCACAGGCCGCTTCTTTAAACATTGAATTGAGTGACGCAACGCGTGACAACTTGAGGCTTATTCGAGACTCATTACTAGAGGTAACAAAAAATAACCAAGTGAACTTTATACTATGCGCGTTATATACAGATATAGGAAATACTTTAGTTAATCGTATCTTTCCTTTTTAGGAAATTGGTCTAACGCGAAAGAATCTCGGCAAATGGTTGAGTGATCTTGAAATTTTAGTACAAGAATTAAATGAAGATTATAAGGTTCCATCAATAGAGGTATTTATTATTATTAATAACAAAAATATGTATTATTTATAAATATGCGTTATTAAATTTGGGTTACTAAATATTTAATTTTAAACATTATGTAGATTTTTAATACGGATTTAAGTTCTTCTTTAGTTCTACCGGTTTGCATATTATAATTTTACTATTTATTACTGTATTTCTAAAAGTAAGTACAAGTACACGAACTAAATTAACTTTTTTTTATTAACAGATATGGTACAAGTACGACGAGTATTCCAGAGCTGCGGTATGTTTTATTCGTTAACTTAATATTATTGATTATAATCATAAAAGAATTACGTGTAAACCATGTATATTATATTGTTTATAGGTGAAACGGCGCGATACATTCGAAAAGTTTGCGATCAAGCTACATCACTATTGGAACATACTTCATTATTCACCTAAGGATGACGTAGACGAATTATTATCCAAATTATTTGCTGATAAACCAGACCCTAAAGACCTTTATGAAGCACTTGAAAATGACAATAATGTTGATGATAAAAATCATGACTCTGATAAAAATCAACAACATGAATATTTATATTATACCCTACAACTTCCACCCGGATTAAAATTGACACCGGAGAATATTGCCATCCTTAAGAAAAAATCAGCGGCTCTTGAACAGGAATATACGAACCGTAAGAGTAGAGTAGAAGCATTATTGAAATCCATCAAAAATCTATATGAAGAATTGAAAATTCCTCTGGAAGAAAGAATTAACTTGACTTGTTCGCTTGATGATGACTATTTTAATCAGGTAGACAATTATTATCGTCAAGGTTGCTGAATAATATCAGTTTTTTTTTACTTTACGGCATATTGATTTGAATATTCCTTTAATAGTTATCATTAGAGGTTCAACGTCTACGAGAACTTATGCGTAATGTTGTACAAAAGGCTATTGAACAAGTAGGAAATATTTATTTTATTTTATTTCAATATGAAAAATTTAAACAATATGTATGTTAATTATAATTAATTAAAATTAGTACACCACTCAACTGGGCAACCTCTGGGATAAATGCCTAGTCCCACAACATGAGCGTGATGGTTTCTTTGAAAACGTACACAAGAGTAAGTCTATTAATGTATTGATTCTATCTAATAATGTTAAAGGTATTGTATTTTATTAAAAATTCAAATTATTATTATTTACAGTTGACTCGTCAGAAGAAGTTTATGAATATCTCGCACAAGAAACGATGCGTTTGGAAGAACTTCATGTGAAGTGTGCCAAGATTTTTGATTTGATGTCGGAGAGACGTGCATTGATCGAGGTAATTTATTGTGAGACATTAATAATTGAGAGTTTTTGAATATTCAAATAAATATAACATGTATTTTTAGAAAATGATTGAATTTGAGAAAAAGGCATCTGATCCGCGTCGTCTATTCCAAAGTTCTTTTCGATTATTGGAAGAAGAAAAATGGAGAAAATCATGCTGGCCTAATTTGGTGAAAATTGAAGACAACTTGATTAATGCGTGCATCGCTTATGAAGAAGGTAAATAAGTATCTCTCATTATAGTACATCAACCATCAACTTTTAGCTTACCATATAAATTTGATTCAAAAGCCGAAAGAAAACCTTTTATGTATGAAAGTGTACGATTTCTGGATACGCTGGTATGTTAAAAGAATTATTACAATAATATTTTCTTAAAATCTAATGATACTAAGTTTCTTCTGTATTAAACTCATCAGCAAGCGGAAATCTCGGAACGCACTGTCAATCAAATGTTCTTTGGCTTTGAAAAGGATGCTGCTAAAGGATCTAATCAAAAACAGGCCAAAGATTACAAGAACTCAACAAAACGTAAAGAGAATAAACCAACTCCAAAAGTCACACAAAGCAGATCAGTATCGCCAGCTGCTTCCGTGAATGATGATCAGGGTCTATCACATAACAGTCAATCAATGCCACCTCCACCAGTATCACCTACTTCTAGTAATGGAACTCGAACGCGTAGTAGCCACACCCAAAAACTTACACCTAGTAGTACGATATTACTTTCGAATTCTGAAAATTTACCTAACCGATCACGAAGAAGTAGCAAGGCTATAAGTCGGTCCGTTTCTCCAGCAAGATCCACTGCTTCATCACGTGCAACTTCACCAGAGAGACTAAATGGAAAGTCGTTAAACCGAAAGCGCAGCACAAATAACATGAGCTTAACACCACCTTTAAGTCCAACTTATCGTGTGTTAAACCCAGATAATTCAACCCTTCATCCTGGGACTGCAGCTACACAAAGGACAAATAAATCTAATGATGATAAAAATTTGACGGCTTCTCGCCGGTCATCCATCTTCGGTAAGAGTAATTCTACATCAAAACGTAGTAATAGTGTTTCTAGTACATCAAGTGAATCATCATCAGTTTCGTCAATTGCTGCTCCTTCTACACCAACTACACTTGCACCTTCTTATGTTGTTAATGGACACTTAAGTGTACCTACTCCATCAAAAATTAAATCACAAAAAGAAACTGATAGAAATACTGCAATTAAAATAAAAATAGATAACGAAGACAACAAGAGTAAAATGTCAACCAAAGCTACAAAAGCTACAACACCCAATGCCACATTAACTATGCCTTTAGCAAGAAAAACAAATAAAGAAATAACAAAAGCCAGGCCTAAGAGTGTTGTTGGCCAGTGATTTTTTTTTTTAAAAAAAAAATTCTTGTGTGAAAACTCTTATATGACCTGATTTATGGTTATTTCTATATATATATAATACTTTTAATAATACTTAATTTGATAGAAATTAGCTTTTTTTTTTCGTATGTGTAATTTGCATAATTTGCAATTTTATTATTTGAGACACTTACGAATAGAAACATCAAAAAATAAAGAATTTCCTAATTTTAGTATACCTATTTATTTTGCAAGCACTGGTATAAATATTAATTAATCAGTAATGTAATGTACAACTAGTAAATAATTCGTTATCATCATGACTGTCAAGATTGTTTTGACTGTCATGATTGTTATGACTGTTAAAGGGATCGATTATATATATATATATATATTTTTTAAAAAAAAAAATCTTATTTGTACAAATTACTAGCTCTATTAATATGATTTTTTAATTTTTTAACTTCACCAGTAAATCCACTCCATATTTTTGTTCCATAATTCTTAATTTCTTTAGCACCAATTCCACCACTACTTCCAGCAACATTTTGAGAATCATCACCTTCAGTATCAACATTTTCATTATCACTACTTAATTTTGGAACATTCTCTAATAAACATTTCATAATTTCAACACGTCCATGTTTTGCAGCAAATACGAAAGCGTTTGGAAAATGAGAATCTCTTGGTAAAGCTTCAGCACCATGATCGATTAACATTTTAACATATACCGGATCATCACATAATATTATAGTAGCAAATAAAATATTTGGTAATTTGTGATTATATAATTGAGAGAAAGTAGATTTTGAATCATTTTCACCCAAAGAAGAACTTGAACTATAAGAATAAATTGATTGTAATGTCTTTGATTTAGTAGAAGAATAATCCAAAGATTGAGAAAGAATAGTATTTTGATTATATAAATTATTTAAACGTTCTTTTGATGATTTTGGTTGTAATAATCTAATATTTGGATTTGCACCTTGATCTAATAAAGATTTTATTTGAGCCAAATCAGGAGGACGATCACCAAATTTTAAAGAATCTTTAAATAAACGTTTTAATGAAGAATCTAAATCATCTTGAGAAATTTTTTTTGGTGAAGTTGGAGGTGTTATAAGATTATTTGGTTGAGGGACAAGTCTTATAACTATATCTTGTATAATTGCACCACGAGCTCGTAAAAATGGTTCGGATAATTTGGGAGTTTTCCAAGCAGCATTTTGACCGTTGATTACTAAAAATAATAAATAATAATAATAATAATAATAAAAATAATAATAATGTTGTTATTAAAAATGTAAAAATATAATAAATTAATTATTATAAAATAAAAATGATTATTAGAATTATAAATAAAATAAATTGATTATTAGAATGTATAAAATAAATTGATTGTTAAAATGTATAAAATAAATCATAATAAGAAGTAAACATAATAGATAATAGATAGCAAATATAAATAATATATATAAAATAAACATAATAAATAATAAATAGCAACATAACAATAAATAAGTAAATAAATATAAATAATAATAAGTGAATTATAAATAATAATAATACCTGTAGCCACTAAAAATTTTTTTAATAATACCGGATCGTCAAATATCGGAGGATCAGGTAATGGAGGACCAAAATATGGTACACCATCTTTACATACAATCTCAACGCGATATGCTCGTGAAGAACCAACACTAATTTGAACAGGACTAACAACTACGTAGACATGCAAAAATTGCGAACGTATAGCAAGTGGAGAAAAAGGCCTTCGGATATCTTGAAAAATTATACATACAACATCTAAATAAAAAATAAAAAAACAAATTAACATTAAAAAATAATATATGCTAAATATACTGTATTGAACATATTTTAAATCATATATTAAAAATGAATTTAAAAATATTATCATCATAATTAATATGAGGACATACCGTTTCCAATATGCCTTTTTCTTGTAATTTGACGATTATTTGATTTTTCATAAGGAAGTAATGTGCTCACATGATACATAATAGTAAAATCTTTCCAAGTTCCAGTATCGTAAATAGAATATTCACCAGTACCTTCGGTATCAGTAGTATCTAAACCACCAGTGAATCCTTTAAAACCTTTTAATTTAACTTTATTGCCTAAAATTTCTAAAAAATTTTCATAAGCGGTAGATGTAGTGGTATTGGAAAACCATTCTTCTTCAGTTTTTTGCATTGATGTACAATATAATACACCGATCTTGTAGCATTTTATAAGCTATAAAAAAAAATATATAAATGTTGAGAGAAAGAATAATAATAATTATTATTAACATATTTACTAATTACTAATAATAGTAATAAATACTCTTGTTTCATCCAAATTTAATAATTCATTTTTTAATTCAGGAGTAGTTAAAAATTTCTTTAATAATGGTCTTCCAGGAGTTTTTACAATCATTTTTAATAAATCTTCAGCTGGTAAATCACCCATAGGAAGAATAGGTGGACCGGCCAATAATCCTCTTTCATCAGGTAATTGCTTTTTACGTAGAATATATCTATACCAGTATACACTTTCACAATTTGCATTTACAGTTCTATTATCGAGTACTATTGAAATAACTACAGGTCCATAAGAGTCAACAAATCCAACAAATGTCGAATGATCTTTTGAAAGAAAAAAAATTGATATATATATATTTATTTATTTATTTTAAATTAAAGATAATTCAATGGATATATATCTATATGTGAAGTAAGTCAAACCTTTTTCAATGAAAAATCTTCGATACCAAGTAGACCCCATGTCTAAATGTTCTATTGGGAAATCTGCATATAATAAATTTCGTGGTAATATGTTCGAGAATTTGGCTGCTATGGGTAAATCAAACTTTTAAAAAGGAATTAATAAATCAATACATATATATGATGGCGTAAAATTGTCAAATATGGAATTATAAAAAATTACCTGAGAAGCAGACATTGAAGAAGTTGTTAAAACACTAGCGCTGCTAGATCGATCTTGTTGATCCATAGAAAACATTGGATAAAAACGAAAAAAAAAAACCGATAAACGGATGACTAAATTTTTTAGATGATTAATTACTTGTCTATTGTGTAAAAGAGTAATTTGAGATGATGATTAAATTTATGAAATATTGGTTTATCATAAAACGATTTAAAATTTGTAAGGGGGTGATTCGAAACGACTAAGTTTATAATGGTAATTTAAGTCGATTAAATTTGTGAATGGCAAATTCGAGATGATTAAAAAAAAAAAAACAGTCGATAATTAAGACGTTAAAAAAAAAAAAAAAAAAATTTCATTTCCGAAAAAAAGACATCACTACACACAAGATTTTATTTGAATTTTGTAATAAGATTGTTTGTTTTTTATTTAAAAAAGTGTGACGATAACAAAGTCTTGACGTTAATCGAAAAAAAACTCTACATTAACCGGGCTAAAACAAGAATAACCATATGTGGGAAGAAAATCGCTGGTTAAGCGTAATTTGGTACAATTTATATTATTCATGATTGGCAAACAATAGAATGATCGATTTTAACCGTTTTTAATCATTCCTAATTGGCCAAAAATGTTTATTTTAAATATGAAACTGATAAGTTACTAATTAAGGAAGCCAGAATTCGATAACGTGTACAAATTGCATTGCATTTCGGCCACAATAACAATATAACGTTAAATAATCCGAACCCGAGGATTTCCAGAGAATAAAATAAAAAACATTAAGAAAATGAGAAGAATTCATTTTGTTTAAATTATTGTTAGCTTTACCGGTTGATTCCGCATCCAAACATTTAAAACATTTAAATGAAAGATGATCTCGAATGTACAAAGGTCAATGAATCTAAAAAAGATTGACGTATTTTTATTTATTTATTTGACTTGCGTCATTAATTCAAGTTAAAAATCCATAATCGGAGATATAGTTACCTGTTAGATAAATATGTACGTACCAGCTTGTGACTAATCGCATAGGGCGATAATTACCTGAATTGTTTAGATCATTTATTATTGTTACTATTATTATTTGTCTTATATCATTATATCGTAATGATATCGTAATGTATATGTTTTTAGCGTAATAAATTCTTCGAAACTCTTTAATAAAAATTAATTTATTTGTTTAATTAGATTTAGTGAATGATTCTCTTAAATACTGAAATATACTGAAATATACTGAAATATACTGAAATAAAGGATATCTAATGTATCTCTAATGTATCTTTAATGTTTAAGTTGATGCGGAGTAACTAACTTATATTTTTAGATTGGAACTTTAAGAAATGAGTGTTAAAAATTAGGTCAAAAATTTGTCGTACAAATTTCATCATTGTTACAATCTGTACAATGCATTTGGTGTAGTGCTTAAAGGTGCCTAGAGAGTTGCACTACCGAATTTTCAACCCTGTCGTTTTGCTGTAGTTCGCTTAAAAAGAACCACATCGATTAATATTTGATTAAATATATGTGCATACGTACGTACCATACATACATATCAGCTATCAGATATCGGAACGTACGTATTGGAATAGTTAAACGTCATAATTTACGTCATTTATGATATCATAATAACCATTTAAAACTATAAATATCCCAGAATCAAATTTTTTATGTTCTTCAGTTTATAACTTTTTTTTATCATTTTTTCTAACATGAATTCAAGACCGCTTCCACCTGGTTGGGTTTCTCAGGTAAACTTGTTTGAAAAAAAATATTCTTGAAATTCTTAATCATTTTTGCATGATCATATAAACTAATACGTATTACCTTTTTTTTTTTAAGTATGATCCTAATTATAAAAGATATTTTTTCGTTGGTATATATAAGCTGTTTTCTAAAAATATAATTCGTGCATTTTGATTTACATCTGACAATGATCAAAAAGTTCATGTAACTGCATCAACAAATACATTAATTAATATCTGTTTATATGCATGAAATTAGATACAACAAAGCAACCTCCTGTAAGTACATGGGATGATCCTAGAAATGTCTCTCAGCCACAATCCACTCCATCTGGATATCCTCCTCCTCCATCACAACCGATACCAATGCCTTATCAATCTCAATCTCAACCTCAACAACCGTCTTATCTCTCTCAATCTTATCCTCCACAATCATCACAACCAAAAGTTTCTAAAAGGAAAAAAATATGGGATAAATTGGGTTTAGGCGGTTTAGGCAAATTGGGTTCCTCCCCTTCCACTACTACTACTACTACTACCGCTACTGCTGGACAGAGCGGTAGAAAAAATAATTTTGGTTCACTGGCATTAGGTGGCCTCGGAGGAGCTGTAAGTTTTATTGGTTATTCATATAATTTGGATCTTTCTGAACTTTACTGTAAATAGATTATAATTACATTGTTCTCTTTTTTTCCGATCTTTATAGGCTGGAGCTATGCTACTTGAAAATGCTTTACATCATGGCCATCATAATGGTCATCATCATCATCATGGTTATTATGATGATAATTTCTATAATTATGGTGGTGATAATTGTTATAATTATGGTGATGATTTTGGTGGTATTGATTTTTTTGGTGGCGACGATTATTGTAACGATTGGTAATCTTTTTTTGTTTGCGTAATTTTAGTTGCGTAATTTTAATTTGCGATTGGTAAAGCTTTTATTAGTGTATTTGCGTTCTATGTATTTATTTTTCTTTTCATTACGAATAGTTATATTTCGTATTTATAATTCATTTGTATATTAAATAGTTTATATCGAATATATAATTCATTTTTATATTTAAACTTTTTTAGTCTATGTATCTAAATTTATTATCGTTATAAAAAAACTATATTTGTGCATAAATTAAGTTATGCAAAATTAATTGATTGGTTCCCCATACCATGTGTGTTTAAAAATGTCACGTAAGCTAGACTTTTAATTTTTATCCATAAAAAGTTTTATAGCCTTCTTTGTATATTTAAAAAAGAAACCTTATTATGTGTTTATTAAAAATTGTTCCGGCCGAAGTATTATTAACTTTATATGGCCTTATTTTATGTACCTTTTTTGTTTGATTTTAATTTAATTTTTTTTTTTTTTTTTTTTTTTTTTTTTTTTTTTTTTTTTTTTTTTTTTTTTTTTTTTTTTTTTTTTTTATTTTATCTTTTTTTTTTTTTTCTTTAAGAAGGAAAAATATTAAAAAAAAAGCAATTTTGACAAAGCTAGCAATAAGCTTTTAGTAATTTTTTTAGAGAGTTATCTAGCAAGTTAAATATCAGAAATAAGTGAATTATTGCTATAGCAAATCACACCTGGGCACTATTACAAGCAATGCTACTTTGCTAATAGCTTTAGAGTTTATTATTTACTTCAAATATAGTACTTGTCACTTAGAAGTAGTTCTCATATGACTTGCTGACAAGCCCAGAGTTTATTACTCACTGAAAAAACTAAGTACTGTGCAACTCTGGTATTACTGTTAATTTTAGTAAAAAGAAAAAAACCCATACTCTTTTAAGTAGTTCCAAGTATTTTTTCTTTCTTTTGAATTTTGTTAGCCTTATTAAAATTTTTGACAAAAAGTGAGCAATCTAGCTTATCCTCTTCAAAAGATCAGCATTGTTTATACTTACCTAATTTGGACAAGCTTAGTTGAATACAACTATATGTTTTGTTTATTTGTAATCACATCACTACAGTATAAAGAAGAAATCATTGCTCCTATTTAGAAGATACCTGAGTTAAACAGTACACAGAATGAGTCTCAAAGTTAAAACAAAGGTTTTACAATTGAGATATAGTAATTAGTTGCAATTATTATATAATTTTTATCCTTATATCTAGCACAGGCTATAATAGTGTGTTATAGCTACCTTTCTTTTTTTTCGCTTTTTTCATCTTTGTTTATTTATGTTAAATCATTTTAGAATTTGATTTCTTGTTTATGTTTTTTTTTTATCACTATGAGGCATTTTTTTCTAAAATGTTTATATTTTTCATAAACATGGCTTTATTTTTTTTTACTTTTATATACAAATAAGAGTTTAATTATGTTGCTGGGCTTTGGTAAAAAAAAGTCTGAAAGAAGGAAGAGGTAGTCATGATAAATGGTAGGTACTATCTGTTGAGATTCAGGTCATATCTAATTGTAGAAGGGGTTCAAAAAAAGAAGAATCTTACTATAGCAGGTCGAACGTAGATACCAAGTTGGTAACTGGGTTAGTTATAACTTGTAATTTAGGTAACAATTTAAGCTACAGCACTTGTCATTTAGAAATAGTTCTCATACACTATTTGCTAACAAGTTTTAAGTTTATCACTTATCTTCTGAAATGCCCAATTGTAAAATTTACATATTCAAGATAAGTTGTACAAAGTCTAATAAAGTTAAGGCATGACTGTTGAATTTTTTTAAAAAAAAAAAATCTGCCAAATAATAATGAAATATTGTCACAGTGTAGCACTACCAAGATATATACCAGAATTAGATATAATTATCTTTTTTTTAAAAAAAAAGATAAATAACTCAAAACTTCATTTTTAAAGTTGTATTATATGTCTAAATAGTTTAGTCTATCTACAGTCTGACCTTTCTATAGTCACACCCCATATAGTCACACCTCTATATAAGCACCCAATCTTATATAACGGACTTAAATATAGTAAAAAAAACCTCTTTATAATCACAAATTGCTTATAATCACTATCACAAAAAATTTAGATTTTTTTATCAATTTTATTAGTAAAAACCCTCTTTATAGTCACAAATTTTGACTAAATATAGATTACAAAATCTGGTTGGCTGATATTCATATTCATGCTTATTTGAAATATTTTATCAAAAATTCTTAAAGGTTTGATGGCAAATATCTTTTAATGCAGTAGTCCAATTTAAATAAAACAACCACCAAAGTGTTCGACTCGATGAGACGATTCTAATGAGTCCAAGATTGTTAAAATCCAATCACAGGCTCCTGTGATTGTTAAGTATTTGTATTGCTTTATATAGTTAAAAAATGATTAAATTTAAATATTTTAGTTAAAAATTCTTAATGATCTTAGCATCTTGCAATTAGATTTGGATAATTTGAACTCTCAAAAATCATCTCATTGAGTCAAATACTCTGGTAGATATTTTATTCAAATTGGCCCACTAAATTAAAAATTACTTACTATTAAACATTTTAAAATTTTAATAGTATTTTAAATATGCATAAATATATTGCTTATTGGCCTTTGGGCACTTAACTAAGAAAGGTATTTTATTTATAGTCACACCTCTATATAATCACCAAAATAGGGTGCGACCAACTTGTGATTATAGAGAGGTCTGACTGTAGTTCTCATATGCTACCTGCTAACTTCTTCAGAGTTTATCACTCACTACATGTATGGCACTTGTTGTTTAGAAGTAGTTCTTATATGCTACTTGCTAACAAGTCTAGAGTTTATTACTTACTGAAAAGCAAGTACAGTAGCTTTTTCTTTTTTCTGGAAAAAGAGTTACTAGTTGTCAGTTCTTTCAAGAATAAAAATACTTTCATTGAGTGCTAGTGGTTTTTCCCTTTGGTCTCTCTCAGTTTTGCCAGTCTTCTTCAAAAATTTTGACAAAAAGTAGGCAATTTGGCTTACCCTCTCCAAAAGATCAGCATTATTTACCTCCTAAATTCGAACATACCCAGGAATGCAACCATGTGCCTTGTTTATTAGTAGATATGATACGCAACATAATCTGTAGATACGGGTCCTCCATATAATGGGATTGGGCCTCTGGCATAAGAGGCATCTGGAAGTAGCCAGTAGTCGAATAATAAGGATGTTATACTATAGTTGAGATATACAAATGTTGCAGTTGTTATAAAATTTTTTTCTTAAACCTGGCACAAGTTATAATAGTATATTTCTTGTTTTTTTTTTTTTTTTCTCTCTCTCATTTCTCTTGTACTATTTTTTTATAGAGGTAGTTTCTTCCCTTTGTCGGCCCTCAGGCTTTTTCTTTGTGTTTCTTTTTTTTACATCTCATTGTATCATCTTTTTTTTCCTTTAAAATTCACTTTCGTTTTATTTGTTTTTGTTTAGTTATTTTTTTATTTTGTTTTCTTGATATTATTGGTGATTTTGTATTAAATATAAAATCATCACTTTTCTTTTGCTCTCAGTAAAGAAAGAAGATATGTAGAGAAAAGCTTTGACAGGCTGACAAAGTTTATCTGATTTGTATACAGGTTGGTGCAACAAGTTGCATATGGGCACATTTATTGCAGCTAGGTGATATTAGGCTCGCAATCGCATGACTCTCTATTAATGATATATATATTGTTCAAGATAGTTTATTATCACCTTAATATAGTCACAATAAATTGAGCACTGGCAAGACTATCAAAAATTTAAAAAAAGAAAAAAAAAACTAGGGCTTTCATCACTATCTATATCTAAGAACTACCTTATTTAATAACTCTCAGTATCTTTAATTTCACAATTTATTCACAATTTAACTTCACTAAATTAGTAACAAACCCTACCTATTAGATTTTCTAGGCTTTTGTATATCTACTTACAGTTCTCTAATTATTACCATTGCTAAAGTTTCTACTTAAGTCAGAGTTACTCTTCTCTTATAAGATTTATATTAACTCCTGTACTTTACATTTGACTTTCTTCTTTCACAGGTTCTTTACTAGTCTCTTCCTTACTTCTAGCTAAAAACTTGAAAGGGTTAGTCTGTCTAGGCTTTAGGTGTCTCGTAGTCTCTCTCTTCTTGGTATATACTTTTAAAGCATATGTTCTTTTTCTCTAGCATGATAGTCCTGGTAGTCTAGTTAATAGGTCCTCTTGCTAGAAACATTTTCATTCAGTTCTTCAGTCTTAGCTTTGCTTCTAAATTAGTTTACTTGTAATACTATTAGAAGTTTTTGCTATTTCTTTACTTGGGTCTTTCCAAATAGGTTTATGTTACTCTGATTATCTAGATTTTTTGTATACCAAAGCTCCCATTTTAGTAATATACCAAACAACTAATCACCAGATAACATAACTATAATACTTATAATTTTTTAAAAATAATTATCTATACTCTTAATCTGCTACTTGGTTAAATGATAACTAGACCACTTTACTAAGAACCAGATCTTAATAAATATTTTTATTTAAATTTTATGAGTCAATAGAATTTAAATAAAAAAAAATTATCAAATTTGTTCAGATAGTTATAGAGATATCTTTGCTCAATTTTTTAAAAAAATTAACACAACTTCTATTTTAATAGATATTTTGATTTTCTCTAACTTTGAACAAAGATATCTCTACCAAAATTTATGAATTTTTTTTTAAATTGAATTTTATAGACACATAGAATTTGGATAAAAAAAATTTTCATTGAATTTAGTTAAGTGAATACAGAGATATTTCGGATTAAAAGTTTGAAAACTTCTTCTTTATAATATCAAATAACTGCACTGTCTGTCTGTAGATTTTGCAAATCTTTAAATCGAAATATCTTGGTATCCACCTGACCAAATTTGATGGAGATATCTTTGCTTAAAGTTAGAGAAAAATCAAAACATCTATCAAAATATATGTTGTGCCAATTTTTTAAAAAATTTGAGCTATGATATCTCTACAACCACCTGACCAAATTCAATAAATTTTTTTTTTATTTGAATTATATAAAAGTATAAAATTTAAATAAAAAATTTTTTATCAGATTTAGTCAGGTAGTTATGAGATATGTTTGCTTAAAGCTAGAGAAAAATTAAAATGCCTATCAAAATAGAAGTAATATTAATTTTTTAAAAATTTGAGCCATATATCTTCACAACTACCTAACCAAATTTAATTAAATTTTTTTATTTGAATTTTATGAATTTATTAAATCAAATAAAAAATTTTCTACCCATATGTGTGTTGTTTTTTGTTACTTTTTAGTTACTATACTTATAAACAGCTATATAACAAACAAGTAACTAATAAGCAACTCATAAGCAATTTATAAGTGATTTTACAATCACTGACAAATAATCACTTTTAATCTTAGTAATTACACTATACAGTCATCCTCCTCTACAATCACCTCTTATATTATCAGACCCACTTAATAAGCACTACTTTTTGAAAAATTACTAGCAATTTATTATTAAAAAACTTTATAGAACCACATTACTATTAAAATTTTATAATCACATTTTTTTATGTAAAACAAACCATATTATTATAAAGGAGGATGACTGTATCATATATATTATTGGCTTAAATTCTGTATAACCCCATCATTCAACTTATCTAATTACAAAATTGAAAACTTTAGCTCATATAAATTAACTCACAATAAAAACGTGACAATTCTAATATTAACTAATTTAACCATTATTGTATACAGTGTCACTGAATAGCAAGTAAATTTTATAGCAGAAATTTTTTACATTAACTCATAATAGAAATTACAATAGGTCTGATACAAACTAAATTATATACTGTGTGTCACTGAATGGTGAGTGAGCTTTTTAGCAGGATTTTTTTCACAATAATTACAATATAAACTATAGCTAATCACATATTGTGAGTTGTCAAAATGGTGTAACAAAATTTTTTACAATAACCCACAACAAAAATAATGATAATTCAAACTCCATTCAATGACATAACAGAGTAGCGAACATGTTCTATAACAGAATTTTTAGAGTAACTCATTATAAAATAATACCTCCATGTAAACTAACTTATCTTAATATATCCTATATGCCACTAGAATAATAAGCAAGTTCTGTAATATAATTTTTATAGTAACTTATGATAAAAATCATGATAATTCTAATGCAATCTTGGTCATATACTATTTATTACTAGAATAGCAAATAAGTCTTGTAACAGAATTTTATATAGTAACTTATAATAGAAAACATAATAGTTTTAATGAAATCTAAATTACATCCTGTGTGTCAATAGAATAGTATGAAGTTTTAAAAATAAATTTTTTATAGCAATAATACAAATTAACTTGCATACTATGTCATCAGAATAGCAAATTTTATAATAGAGTTCTCACAGCAATGTAACTCATAATAGGAATCACGATAATTCTAATGCAAGCTAGCTCCACCTTAATCATATTTTGTGTTACTGAAATAGCAAGCAAGTTCTGTAACAGAAGTTTTTACAGTAACTAATAATAGAATTCATAATAATTTCAATGCACAACTCAACCTTAATTATATATTGTGTGTTACCAAAATAACAAGTAAGTTCTATAACAAATTTTTTACAGTAACTTACAATGCAAACTACCTTAACCTAACCACACATAGTGTGTTATCTGGATTGTTACGGTATGATCCCTCGAAAGCTATTTATCCACCAACTCGTTTCCCTGACACCATAATGCTGACATGATATTTCATCTAAAAACATTTTTTTGATATTATATTTTTTTCGACAATTCTTTTCTTAGACAAGAAATATTACCAACAATAATTTCCCAACATATTCTAACCAACACTAATTCTAAATAAGGTTAAATCGGCCAATTTTATGTTGATGAAATAATTATCGGGGAAATGTCTAATCTAAGAAAACAAAAAATGTAATATCGAATATGTCATCGAAAAAATGTGTTGTAGGTGAAACAGTATGTCGGTATGCGATGACGGAGAAGTGAGTTGGCAGGTAAATAGCTTTCAGGGAATTGAGCGACAACCATTCTGTGATAAAATTTACAGTAACTCTTGATAGAAATCACGATAATTTAACTAAAACCAAGCCAACTTCAATTACATATTTTGTTACCGGAATAGCAAGTGAGTTCTGTATTATTTTGCATTAATTTTACAATGCAAAGTAATTCAACCTTAACAACATACTTTCTGTTGCCGGAGTAGCGAGTAGGTTCTGTATTGGGATTTTTTACAGTAGCTTACAATGTTAACTGACTTAACTTTAGCTACATATTGCGTGTTCCAGAACGGTAACAGAATTTCTTACAGTAACGCATAATGCAAACTAACATAACCTTAACCACATACTGTGTATCAAAAGAATAGCAAGTTCCGTAACAGAATTTTTTTACAGTAACTCACAATAGAAATCATGATTATTTCGATGCAAACTTAACTTTAACCAATACTGTGTGTTAGAATGGCAAATTCCATAACAGTATTTTTTACAGTAGTATATAATAGAACTCGTGCTAATTCCAATACAAACTAATACAATCTTAACTGCATAATGTGTGTCAACAGAATAGTGGTAAGTTCTGTAACAATTTATATATTAATGCATGATAGAAAACACGATTTTTTTACAGTAAAATTATGATAATTTCAATTTTACCACAATAAGAGGGTGGCGCGTAAGTGCCACTCGTTATGCTAGTATTATATAATTATAAAGATCACAATTATATGTAGAATTATAAAAGCAAAATTTAATTCAGAACAAAATTACATAACATTAATAATTGTCACAGATTATGCTTATTCCTCGGAATATTTTATAATGTACAGTCAACTCCCTCTAAGTGCAACTCCTCTAAGTGCAAGTTCTATAGATTTTTACTCCTATAAATGCAATATCTCTCTAAGTGCACGTTTTGCAAAATTTTTACATATGGTTCCGTTGCATTGCGATTAGAGGGAGTTGACTGTATAGTGATGAGTCATTATGATACCAATAATGATAAGCTTGACTTTATTTTTATTATTTTAATAAGGCAATAATAACAATAAATTGATGTTAACAATATTAATAACATATGTACCAGTAGTTTATCGCAGTTTTCAAAATTCTACATCCAAATCCCATATGATTAGCACCTAATTTTAGGGGTATGCTCCTGCATCCCCAAATTTATGTAAATATTAGCTTATTTGTTAACAATAATCTTTACTATATATTGTTAATCATAAATTTTGGAGATGCAGGAGTATACCTCTAATAAAATGACAATCGATTTTGCAATCGATTTCCACAATTAGGTGCTAATCATATAGGGATACGGAATTTTAAAACTGCGAAAATATATACAACGCTAAAATTATTAATTGCATTTATAATCTAGCATAAATAATGCAAATTCTAATTTTCGATTTTTTGCATGATTCTAGCATAAATAATACATATTAATTTACGATTTAATTTATCTAATTACAGTATAGTGGTTTGCAAAAAAGTGTGACTTCTGCAGATCATAATGTCATGTAAAACGAGATTCTAGCAGATTTTTCGATTACTAGAGAATTTTAAAGATTCCGAATTAAAATCTCGGAAATTTTCCGCCATCATCACGAAATCACAGGGTCACACAAACCGCCATAAGTTGCAACGCAGTATCAAAAACGTAATTTATATTTCTTGCAAAAATTAGGGAATTAATAGTGTTTTATATATGATATTTTTTATACCGATTCTAAAATAATATACTTATTCATTGATTCACAAATAATTTTGAACTGACAGAAATCAATGAAAAATGCAGTGTTATATGGCAATTATAAAAAAAAAAAGAAAAATAATAATCCCAACTATAAACTTAATCTTTTATCCTGAATCTGAGTTTGTATCAACCGCATATTTATGATCTCGTGATCTTACTGATCAGAACTTAAACTTTGTCTTCATTAAAATTTATTCGTTTATGTTGGGATTAGCATTTATATGGGGTTGGATGTTCCTCTGATATATAATAAAATTGTTCGAAAAAAACTTTTATTAGAACCCAGAAGGTGGTTTCTTATGCAAATTTTTGAGAAATAGGCGATTTTTGACAAGCGAACGTTTTTTTGAAAATTTCCTGATCGTATTACATTACGCCTGATTTCTAAATATCAGCGGTTTACCGAGATCACGGGACCGACATTTTTTTTCGGCCCGATTATTGGGCAGCTTTGGCAATCGCGACAATCACTTAATCGTAAAAAAATCAATCACAAAATTATGCAAACCGCAATATAATCAATATAATTTTAAGCTTAGGCGAGACCAATTTAATTCAGTGGTTTACATTACATCCTACTCACAAAAAAAGAGGGGGGGGGGCGGGGGCTGGAGTGAGTTTATTAT
>CAJVPY010000128.1:0-34652 GCA_910591965.1 Dentiscutata erythropus | reverse complement strand
CTAATTAAACTTACAAATTAAATAAAGATATTAATCATTCTATGATTTAATTAATTTAGACAGTTATTAGTAATTTGCTTAAACCTGCACATAATTCTTTTATCATTTATAATGTAATAAATTCTTTAACGATTTTAAAAAACTGATTACCTATTAATCCGTGATAAGAAATTGCCATCCTTTTTAATTCACTATGATATGATTTGATGGCATTTGTCGAAGTTATTTGTAAAAGGAGAGGGGAATGTTGACGGGCCCAAAGGGCCCATTGATTTGTATTTTTTGTGTAGTTTCGTAATATGTATTGTCTAACGGCAGGAACTTGACATTTATTCATTGCCTCCTTAATAAGTTTGTCACAGCTGATTTTTGTTACTTTATGCATTGCCTGGATCATCTTATTTCGAGTCTTTCTTTCATAAATCTTAGTTATTCAAGTGCGCATTACATGAACAGTACAAAAAATAATATTGCACTCCTGTTCGCCTTTTGATAAACCCGGAAAAGCTACTGAAATAGCATTAGCTTCTACATTGCTTTGGTTAGCAAGAAAGTACCAAGGCTTCCAAGAACGTTCAAACCGTCAGATTATTTGTAAAGCCTCTGCCACAGTATCACTATCCTCCTTACTTACATAAAAGTGCGCTCCCACATCCCAAGAGCCGTAATTGTCTCGATTATATAACGTAAATAAGCGCCTATCATACCTATTCATCTTATGTGTAGAATCTATTAACATTAATTATCCAAAACGTCGAAGCTTTTCTAACTGGCTTGGATGAACAAAAACGAACCCACGAGTTGATCGATTAAGAATTTCATAACTTTCTACTTGATATCCTTTGTTTTTTAAAAAAATAATAGATTCCTCGAAGTCTAAATCTATACTTCTATTACCAATAAGATTTACATTTTGTGATTTGCGAACTTTACTTTTAATATTAGAAACCTCCTTTCTTCTCAATTCTTTTACACTATCATTAAGATCTAGTTCTATGGTTGCATACTCTTTGACTACATTAACAATTGCTGGTGGTGGGTAATTCTTAGTTGCTTCCTTTTCTACTAACTCTCGAATATGCTGCAAACGTTTCAACTTCTCGCTTTCATCTATAGTATGAGCATCTTTTGTTCTGTAACTAATCGTAAAACTCTAATTTTTGCACTACATAGGTTTGGTGAATAGACTTTCGTTTTTCACCATTTTTCGCTTGGTACCCTTTCATTATGCGTACTCAATGGGTTGTGTTTAGTAAAACGGCATGAAAAGTTGTAAAATTATTACCGTTATTATGATTTCGAGAGCTATACTATGTCCAAATATTAGTAACAAGAGGCCACTATTCACTATCAAAGTTCTCGATCGGAACCTCAAATGACTGGCTCACATTAAAAAGGAGTGCACGCCTTTGGTTAGGGGTAAGTTGTAACGAAACGTATGCTTTAACTTTATCGTTTGAATAAGATATAACCTATAGTATTTTATAATAAATATAAAATCTTCTTAAATTACTAAAATAAAGCTATACGTACTATGAATGTTTCTATTAAGTTTTCCTTGTCACTTTCGAGTTCTATAATCTCAGTTATATTGTTCAAATCTTCTGCATTTCCAATGTCTATTTTATGGTAAACATAGTAAGTAGGCAGAGGTCTTAACTATATATAAAGAAAAAAAACGGCAGGTGTCTACTATTATTTGTAGTGGCAGATTATTTATATAAAAAAATAAACGTGTCTAATATTTGTAATACGTAGCTAAGGAGAAGAAAAATTCAATGTAAAAAAAAAGTTAAATATAATCCGTTAAAAAAAAATTCTATCAATTTATCCGTTAAAAAAAGATTCCATCAATTTATTATTATTTAAATAAAAGAAAAAAACTTTAAATAAAAAAAGCATTCTTGATAAATATATTATGTTAAAAAAAAAACCAACATTTGAAAAGTTTATTAACATTACTTTCATCATTTGTTCAAAAAAAAAAATATATATATATATATATTCCATAATTTTCCGATGGTCGTCGATCATCGGGTAGTCCCGTGATGTACCTGGCTTTAGCCGTCCCCCAAACTCGGGACTTGCCAAATGGGTTTTCGGTTATTCTGGTTCCTCGGATTTATTGCGCCAAAACTCCCATAACTAGATGGTATGACTGAGATTACAGATTTCTAAATCCAACTGATAATCGACAACCATAACACAGGCTATTTTTCAAAATTCGTCATCTGTGAGATTTGAACTCTAGACCTACCACTTGGAGAAGGTGACAACTAGACCACTACACTATTTGGATATTTATTTTTCAAAATATTCCATGTGGCTTTTATATTTACATTATCTGTAATTACACTAACAAATTTATCTATTCTAGCTTCTTATATTATATTGTCGATTCCTCTAGCAATATTTTCTACAGTATGGTGTTTGTCTTTAGTACAAACTAACTTATAAAAAATCAGATTAGGTGTAATTATTATATAATTTATTACTAGAGACTTATTGATATTTGACCAACTATTGTTTACTAAACAATGATAAAGTGTTTCATCAAGAATAGTTTAAACAACTTCTTGTTAATTTTTATATTCTTTATTTAGAAGTGAATTAGAAAGAACATGATGTGATGGTATATTAAAAAAAAGGACAGGCTTTTTTAAAAAAAGCTTGAAAAATCCATATTTTTTACCATGCTAAATGAAGCATCTGATGTATAAAAGGCACATACAAGTAAAGATTCCAATTCAATTTGGTCTTGCTTTGTAAAATTACCCAGTTTTGAGAGTTTTCATTTTTTATTAACATTTGAAGATTTATTTGTCTTGCACAAAGTGCATGTGTTTAAGTGTTCTTGTAATTGAGTAATATTTTTGCCCAATTGTTACCACATGCCTTGCATTTGTAATGTTTTTTACCATTTTTGTTAATAAACATAGTATATTTGTTCCATATGTTGGTATTTTTGGTTCAAACCATTCTTTATTGTGTTATAAACTAATTTTTCTAAAGATATATAATTTGCCTTTTATATAAGTGTACAAATGAACAAATATAATAGACTTTTTTATTACAATATATTTGATATATTTTTATTTTGAAATCCTGAAATCGGACCGATAATGTAATTTAATTTATGACGTAGCTATCATAGTTATTAAGAATTACCTGGATTAATATTAAAAAATTGGCCCGGATTCAATACACCAGCATTATAAAATTAGCCTACATTATGACTTGATTAAAATTACATGAAATTTTGATTTCCGAAGATTACACAAAATTTCGTAAAATAATACAAAATAACAGTAATTTTCCATCCCTAGCTATATGTAATCATACTATAGTTTTTTTATAAAAAAAAATTTGCAGCTATGTGAACACTAACATTAGGGTTAGGTTAGGATAAGATTAGAGTTAAATTAGAGTCAGGGCCGATGATTTTCTGCGGTCATGATAAAAGATGATTCAGCAAAAATTCTGCAATTGGCCAGAACATCAGGAAATTTTAAATATAGATAAGTAGCGATTACTATTAAATATTTGATAACTATTGATAATTCTTATCAATAGTTACTGGTATGGGTGATTATTAACGATAATTACCAATAGCGATTTAAATCTAATTGTTAAATTTCAATAGTCAACTCTTATCGATTGTTCTTGATAAATTATTTATTGATAGTAATCGATTAGGTAATCGATTTAAATCAATTACTGTTAGATTTCAATAGCCAACTTTAAAATAGTTTTTGATAAATTTTTCTATTGATAGTAATCGATTAGGTATTATCTAATCGATTTAAATCGATTACCTAATCGATTACTATCAATAGAAAATTTATCAAGAACAATCGATAAGAGCTAACTATTGAAATTTAACAATTAATGATTTAAATCGATAATGGTAATTATCGTTAATAATCACCCATACTGGTAACTATCGATAAGAATTATCGATAGTTATCAAATATTTGATAGTAATCGCTATTTATCTATATTCAAAATTTCCTGATGAATTACGTAAAGTCGGCCAGCATTATAATCCGCAAATTCTGGCCAAATTAATGTCAGCAAGCATAATGAAGACTTTAGATTCTAAATCCAATTCAGCAAGATTCAGTGAACGCAGAAAATCATTGCCCTGGTTAGAGTTAGGGTTAGGGTAGAGTAAAATTGCGAGAGGAGCATTTTTACTTAATTACACAACAGTGGTTACTCTGGTAAAATTTTGAGTTATTGAATACGGCTACATGTAAATTATTAAAACATATTTATTTATTATATATTAGGAAAAAAAAAAATACGTACTTAGTAAATTTACTCAAATACACTTGAAAACAACCTAAATAATTATATAATATATATTTGCTAATTTTATATACATGTTAGACACCATAAATAACAAAGCTAAATCAAATCTTGGAATTTATTAAATACAGTAGATTTATTTTATTGCCAATTAATATGAAAAATTAATACTATAGATACTATTAAAAGGTTTAAGATGATGTATAATTGTTAATGAAATGGTCATAAAAATTCGCAACAAGAATAAAAAAAAAAAAGAAAATAGAACAAAAAAAATTTTACTACAAAAAGAAAATAATAATTATAATAATAATTATGCTTATACGAAAAAGTCAATCAAAATATTAAGCAGAGGATTGGCCACCGGAATTAGATCGGAAGTGATCTGTAATTCCGAGATTGTTTTGACGTTGGTGTATCCTTCCATCTTGACCATCATTATTATCAGCATTGTCACCATCTCCCTCCGTTTCGGTTTCAGTTCCAGAAACATCATCATCCAATGTCCGTGAGGCAATACTTTGTGAATCATCATCTTCAGTAGTATATGATTCAGTAGTGTAACTTGTTTCACCAACTTCAGATGCAAGTCTGGTGACAGATGGAGATATTACAGAAGCAGGACGCGACTATGACGATAATTAAAATAGAAATTATTAACTATTATAAAAATAATAAGAATTCAACAAGTGATAAATTACCGGTTCATCATCACTATCCGTTTCAGTTGTTACACCACCTTCAATTGCATCACTACGACGAATTTCTTGCCATGTTCCATAACCATCATCTTTACTAGTAGTTCTATCATCCTGAGTATCACTGGGACCGGGTGTAATTTGAGCAGGCTCAGTGCCCATCGGAAATTTACTCTGCCACCAGTTGACAAACGATCTCCAAGCAATAACTGAAAAGAATATTTCCCAGGAAAGAAAGAGAGACATGAAAAAGACTGCAGCCGGCATTGAATAATAATACATAAAGTAACTAAAATGAAAAAAATATATATGTTAACTTGATATAAAAGTGTACTTTATAAGGAATGATATAATCAAAATTAAAAATACCGTAAGCCTTTAAAGTGAGCATCTAATCGTATTTGAGCACTATAGACTTCAACTTCAGGATTGTGAACACCGATGATAGCTTTTGTGATTGGAGCATCCTGAAATAAACACAATAGAAATGACATTAATACCTATAAAAAGAAATGGATTAACGATAATACCCATTTTTTTTTCAACTTACAGAATCTTCAATCAGATTTTCTATCATAACAACTTCTAATCGTTGATCTTCTTTAGAAAATCCCGCCAATAAAGGAATCAACCGCCATATAGTAGAAAATATTCGGAGCATTTTTGATTGATATGTAAGAATGCACTATTATAGAAATATTACATAGAAAATATTATTTAAAAACAATATAGTCGTAAATTACACACACCAGTAATCTACACTTACGGGTCTACTGGACGCTATAACCGTTTTATTTGCAGTGCTAGACCAAAGTTCTAGACTGATCATAAAATTTCCTGAAAGCAAGTAATATCAAATGAATAAAAAATTAACATTCTTATTAAAATCAATAGAATTTTCGTTGAATATTTAATTATGAAAGTAACTATATATATAGTACATCACTTACCCAAGCCAATATTTCTTTCGGATGCAGGAACGTGTAAGTCAATTGAAGCATCATAAGCTTGACCTGCAGTCAGAAACTATCAACAACAAAACAAAAATATTATTTACAATTGAATAAAATTAGATCAAAATTTTGAATAACTTGCTTACTTGTGCGTATTGTCCACCTTCACTAAAGTCCACCTCGCTATTTGGATATTTGCCGGTGCTGTACGCATTATTAAATATTTCCAAAGAAGGTTAATTAATTAATTTTAATTTATCGATAATTTACAATAGATCCAAAAGAACCAAAGTACATACTGGTATTGTAGATAAATGGGTTTTACGTGTGCTATTTTAGGCACGTACAACATATAAAAGCATAAATATGCAACTAACGCAGTAGCGATTAGCGCTACAACCACGAGGCCGACAAAAATAGCTTTTACTGCGGTGCGTTGAGTTTTATGCGAAGTCAACGCATCGGTGAATCGAGACAGGTAGGGGTCGAAAAGGGACAAAATTGGAGAAAAAAAGAAGGATAAGATCTATAAAAGTAAAAGAAAGTTTAACATAAAGAATAAAAAAAATACCTTTACACTATCGAAAACCTTACCTCCAACAACATCGTATTAGTTATTATTTTTTTTGGATTATGTTAATTTTTTTAGAGAGAAAGTGGTTTGTAATTTCGATTTCCTCACAATTAAAGGATATATCTCTTGACTATTACGTAACGACATGTGAAAATGAACTAAGATCACACGCAGATCACACGCGTTGACATATCCGGCAATTAGGGCAATTACAAAATTAACAATCACCTGATCTTAGTGTAACTAATTAATACAGTAATAATCTAATTTCTTAATTTTATTTTTATATATAATATGATCTACTACATGTTTCGGGTGAAAAAAGATGATAACAGGAAAAATTTTCAATAATTATATTTTTCTAAAAAGAACCTAACTCAAAAAAAAAAATATAAAAATGACTATATATCTATGAAATATAATAATTCAAAAAATTTAACCAAATTATCTACATAAATGAAATTGTTTATAATTAAACTTGTAATGTAATTAAATTATGAAAAAAAAACAAAACTATAAAAATATATCATTTGATTATATTCTATTATATTCTATTTCTACTCTATTTAAGATTCTTCATTAGTTTGCCCATTGGCGGTTCCTTCAACCGCAGATTCTGACTTCTCATCATCAACTTTTTTATTAATCACTTTTCCTTCCAAAGCAGCGATCTCTGCCTCAGCTTTGGCAATATTTTCTTTGGTCACGCGGTCTTGGTTTTCGGAGTAATAGTTTTTCTTTTCAGTAAGTTCAGTAATGACTTTTTCGACGTCAGAAGGATTAAGAGGAATTTCAACTTTAAGGAAAATCAAATCTTCCATAATACTGAGAGGAAGTTGAAGCCTATTGGCATTATTAGCATTAGTCTTGCCAGTCTTTTTTTTCTTTTGAGATTTAACCTTTTTAGATGATATATCCCCAAATAAATCTTCTTCACGTTCAAATTTTTTTGCTAAAATACAACCTTCTGGAACATTAGAGGTAGTATCAGGCTGACGTATATTAGAGTTACTATCATCGGGAATTGAATTAGAAATTACTTCTTCAGTTTTACCAACTCCATGGTGAGTCTGGAAGTAATTAATAAGATTTTCACAAACAACTATCTCTTCTTGAAAAGCTGGAGCTGATGCTTCTTCTCGTTTACTAGCAACAATTTGGGTTCTCTTTAATAATTCTTGTTCTTCTTTCCTTTTTTTTTGTAATTCCCTTTTTTGACGACGATCTTCATCCACCTTTTGCCAATACTCTTGTTTGGCCTTATTATATTCATCTTGAAGAGTTTTTCTATTGGCAAATTGAGCATTAATCTGTTCACGTATTCTTTTTTTCTCGTCAAATAATTCATTCCTTTTTTCTCTATCCATAGCTTGATCTTTATTGATAGTATCAAGTTCAGCTTTTATTTTATCATACTGTGCGCTGGTTTCTTTCAAATCATTATCATCAAGTTCTTTTCTCATATCATCAATAACTTTTTGTTCAGCGTCAATGGTAGCTTGTTGCGCCTCAAAAGTTTCAACAATTTTTCTTGATTTTTTAAGGCTGGACATATCCGAAATAATTTTCTTTTCATCAACAATTTTTAAAGTACCTGATTCAATTTGCTTCTCTAAATTTCTATTGTTCATAATAATTTTTTTTTTTAATTTGTCATTGTAATTCAAATAAAAATCAATTATTCATAAAAGAATTAAAATAAAAAGTTTACTTACGAAATATGATTATCAATATCCTTGACAGTTCGGAATTGAAGCTTATCCTTAGAAGATTTAAGATCTCTTTTCTACAAAAGTGTAAAAAATCATATTTTTGTTTAGTGAAATGTGTAAAACAGTAATAATTAATATAATATAGCCTTGTAAGAACAACTTTACCTTCTTTTGTAAAGAATCAGTCATGCTTTTAAGAAGATCATATTTTTGATAGCGTTTTTTCTTCATTTCAGCTTGCTTTCCACGAAGTCTATCAAGTTGAGCTCGAAGTTCTTCACGTTTTTGAGATACAGGCGTATTATCAGAAGTATTATTGATTTTTTCGACCACATCATTCTAAAAATCATAATTTATTGAAGAAATTAATCTCTCATACATTTTTAATTCAAGCGTATGAAGGTCACGAAAATTCGAAATTTTATACATATAAAATTGCAGATCATCTGCCTCAGATGAATGCGTACAAGCACCTCACTTTTATGTAAAAGACGAAGTGAAGTTGAAAAATAAACTAAAAAGTTTTAAACTACTCACAAAATCTTGTTGCAATTTCTCAATCGTTGCCTTCACTTCATCAAGCGCTTTTTTGTAGGTCTCTTCATTGGGCTTTGTAGGATATTTTAGCGAGCTTTTTTTCGCGGTTACTTCGTTGTCAGATCTTGCTTCTGGAACGGCGGCGGAGGCAGGCATCGTAATGGATTAAAGTTCGAAAAGAATAAGCTTTTGGTATTTATTATAAACGCGGTAATGCAAGCGCCTTTTTTTTTTTTTTTGATTTATGCAGCAATTCAGCAATTTAGTTAAAAAGTCATTATGCATATGATTTATATCTTGGTTCCTGAAACATCTTTCTGTATGACAAATATTAGTTCGCTTTTTATTGGAGATGATAAATTTAAGTATTACTATGGCAAATAAGTAACCTATAAGCTGATTTATTCTAATCTTGGTAATTGTTGGCTGGAGTTAAATCGGTTGTGATCAGGGCACAAAACATAGTTTAGATATTTTGTTCAATTTTCTTTGTACATATTTTAAACCGGTTTTTACTATATTTACTGTACAAGTTTTTGCGCCCTTGGTTGTTACCCCTAAATAATTAAGAGGCGAAGTGAATATTTGGATTACATAACTTTTTTGAATAGGTCAATCGGGTTCTATCAGTTATAAAGCTTGTATAGGTAGGCCTTTACACTTGATTGATAACGAATTGTACCGATTAGAGTTGTCAAGACAAAATAGCATTAAACTTTTTATTATATAGTGTAAATAGTTAAAAATATTTCGACTATATATCTCTTAATATGTATTTTAGGCAAAATTTTCTTTAAAAAAATTTTAGTTATAGCTTAATTTGATATATAAATATTTTTAAAAATTTTTAAAACTTTAAACAAAAAAAAAATACGTATTTAAAGTAAAAATATTTTAATAGTTACTTTTTCTATTTTTGTAATTATCTAAAACTAAAATTAAAATATATATACAGTAGTTTATATGTACTGTACATATACAATATACAGTATATACTGTTTATTATATTTTATTACATTTTTATTATTTATTTATTAAACAAAATTATAAGTTTTTTAAAATTTAAATAAAAATATTTTAATAACTATATATTTTTATTATAATATACTGTATAATTATAATAAAAGTTTTTTTATTAAATTTGTTAAAATATTTTTATTTAAAATTTTAAAAATTTTAACAAGTTTATTAAATTATACTGTATACTGGTATTTAACATCATAGTAATTTTATATATTATAAGCTGTAGTGTAATATAAAGATTAGATGTAATATAAATTTTGGTTTTTTTATTAAAAAAAAAGTATGATTTAAAATTTTATTTATAAACCTATTTTTTAAGTTTTAACAAAAAAATTTCTTGTAAAACTTAGTATAAACTAAGCCACTGCCTTATTTTAGCCTTTAACTTCAACCCTAATTTTAATTAAAGTTTTAATTTTTGGTTTGATAAAATTATTTTAATTTACTGTATATACAGTATTACATTGCAACTTATTATTGCAACTATAAAATATTGCACTAAAATACAATATATACAGTATATAATTTTTTGATTAGGTTTTTGAATAACTATTTACAGTATTTTTTTTAAATTAATCAAAATTCTTAATTTTAATTAGCTAAAAAATAACAAATAAATAACAAATAGTTTTATAATATACTTGGTTTTAAATAGCTTTATATACTATATATATATATATATATATTATTAACTTTTATTTATAATTAAAAAGTATTAACTACGTACATTAAAATTTACAAATTATATATAATAAAAATTTAAAAATTGTTTTTATTTAGAAATCAACGAAGGCGATATATTTGTCTTGATTATTATTATAGGTTTTATAGAACTTTTTTATTTTAAAATTTTTATGTTGAAATTAGACTTTAGGTTAAGATTAAATCCAAATAAAAGCTAAAGGTTTAGGGCGTTAACCGTTTTTACTTAGTACTTCAAACATTTATTACTGATACTGTTCTTGAGATAGCATACCCAGTGAATTTTACCTCCGGTGAGTATTAATAAGTTTTATAATTTTAATCTATTTTTTTTTTTTGATATTTTAACTTCAAAATTTGAAAATATGTAAGTTAATATATAAGTTGAAAATAATAAATATTTTTTTTACTTATATTTTTGACACATAACTGATAAATTAATATTTTTGCTCGTCATATTGATATTTTTTCAAGATCCTACTTTTCAAATAGTAGACCCACCAAGTACTAGGTTCGGGTGCGAATTACAAAGTTTTCTTTATTGAAATATAATTCTTTTCTTATATATATTTACTATAAATTTCATATTATAAAATACAAAGTATGTAAGTATTTCAAATTTTTACTTTCCATAATATAAACTCTTAGCCATGTACTATATCTGATATACTAGGGTTTTTTAAATTACTGTAAGGTGTGATGAAATGTATATGTGAAAAATATATAATGCATGACGAATAGGGTTATGCGGACCAGTCAGATATAATATTTTGCCAGACGAACGCCATTTAGATTGACAAATTGACATCTAACCATACACTTCATTGCATTTACGTTCCTAGAATTCAATTAATTAATTGCATATATATATATATAAGATGTTATTAATTTCGTTTTTTCGTCAAGGGATAAAGTCAATCAAGGCAGTTTCATTCATTGGTACTTTTTCAGGACATAAGACAAATAATGTAGATTCTATTCAACGATTTACGTTCTTAAAAGAAACAAAGTAAGAAAAGGCGAGAAAGTGTAAAAGAAAAGGATCAATCAATCCAATGTATCAAATACATAGGTATATCGCGTCGAAATTGATGATCAGTTGCTTTCCAAGTTTCATTCTCCGATATACAGTATGTACAAATAAATCTACCACCATCACTAATGAAAAATAAATTATAGCGGAATGCTTTTCCGAATAAAGCTCAGCCTTTAATAAACACCAAACCTATTTACGTATTCATTGATAATTCTGAATTTTTTATTGAAGGAAAATATGCAATTGCCAAACTCGAGAATTTGGGCATATTTGACAATAAAAGAGATTCTTCATGTTTTAACCAGTTTCGTATTGATCATGGTAAACTTCTTGTAACAATCCAAGGCAATTGTAGGTTGGGGTGATGAACCAGTATTTTTGGATCACGTTTATCACTTAGAGGCATGTTAAAGAACAGGGGCATAATGTAATGAGTGCTGCCAAGGCAAAACCTGTAAGCAAATATTTGAGGTATCAATAAGGCGAGTTTAATCCTGATACTACGTATTAAATAATTGTATAAAATTTGTATACAATGATTTAATACATAATATTTTCCCAGGAATAAACTCGCCTTATTGATACATCAAATATTTGCTTACAGGTTTTGCCTTGGCAGCATTCTAATAGTATTCAATCGAAAATTTGAAAATTGTGAAAATAAGGTTAATAAGGCATTAGTGAATACTTTGATAAAGTAATTTTCACTAAGAGTCCTGGAGATAGTATCTATGACCCAGTAATAGCAACTGTCATTGAACTTAATTGGATAGTTGAAACATGGTTCTGGAATATGGGTACGAAATTGTCGTGTTTAAAAGTAAGTCACAAAAGTTACCCGACTGATGAATTTGATTATCCTCCATAGGAATGTCCGGTGAACTTAGAAACAAGACAATTTTCACACTCTAGACAATTATTATAAGTCCTTTGCGCAGGGTTGCTGGTGCAGGCATAATTTTAATTGTGCACCATGGCGCGCCATTAAAATTATGCCTGCACCAGCAATCCTGGCCTTTGCGTATGTATGGTTTTGGACCTAACTTTACAAGGAGTAATCGAGCTCTTGAGGTTTCTGGTTATACACTTCGGAATTGGGGAACAAAGAAATGATTGGCATATTCGCTCTTTTAAATGTATTCGATTGGTGGAACCAGATAAATGATCACTTATATTTTAATAATAAAAAGACGCAATTGCAATTGGTAAAGAAATAGTCCATATGAATTACAAATTAAGGAAAAAAGTTTTTTTTTTGCTTCGTAAAGCATTATATACTTTGAGTCTGTTAAGATGATATGATATAGAATAGCTCAGTTTTACAGTAATTATCACGAAAAACATGATAAGGATGTTAACAAACCTACAATTAGGAGATGAAAAATAAATTGAAGGGTAGCCTTATGATTATTAGTATTTCTTTTTACACTTTACAAGTGTTTTATATGTGGAAGTTTTATTTCTTTTCCTCGTATACGTATATAGTATGTTGTGAGTGGATACGAAATAGCTATAGATTCAGAATCCAATTAAGTGAATTCGATCTTTAAAAAAATTTAAGTGGTTATGGCGATCACATCAGTAATACGTACGAAAATCGTTTAAATTTAATAATATATTTTAAATAAACGATTTTACTTTAACGTTAATGAATTAATTTATTTCAAAAACTTTCATAACCTAAAATATTAATCTAAGAATATTATTTTGCAAGTTTGATAATTTGGTTAATAAAAAAATCTTTAGGCCTTTGTTTTACAAAGTGACTATGATTTTATTATCGTAGTACTTCATTAATCCAATTATACAAGTCTAGGGATCGATACTGAGTTAATTAGGAACTAAAACAAATCCAGATACTCAAATACAATCACAAAATTACAAAATGGGAATGAAAAATCAAATATGAGTAAATAATAAATATCCTCTTAAGTATTCTATCAAGGATTATGTATTATTAAAATAAATCATTATTAGACATGTGCAAAATGAAATTCCAAATACTACAGTACCTATGATGTGAATGTATGAATTAACTTATGGCATTTGCATGTACTAATCGAGTATAATAACTTGAAGTTTACCAAGTTAAAGTTGCGAAACCATAATAGTAAGGCCTACCTTTATCGTGACTGGTACAATTTTGTAAGTGTCACCCATGATTATTACATTATATATTTTTATGATTATTATTATTATTATTATTATTATTATATATAAACAAATTGATTTTCCCTTGTTCACCTTAAATATTCAATTTCCATTTATATTTTGTTTTAAGAATTCCGAACACTGTATCTGCATACAGTATACGTATAATTCCCAAAAGCTTAGTTTAAAAAAAAATAGCATTAATTATATATGTATGTATATTAATATTTATAAACTTTTTTAAGTTACGTATACGTATTAATTATATATTAGAAGTAATGAAATTACGTATCATGATGGATCGTCTATTCGATTATCTAAATGGATAAAATATTGTCAGATAACTAGATAATCTGTTTATCATCCAAAACATCTACAAACTTGATAACTGCGAAAATGGACTATCCGTTCTTTCGATTAAACGAAACAAAGCCTTAATGTTAACGAAATAAATAAATAAAGTTAATCATGTGAAACATGTAAAGTCGATCATATTTATAAATTGCGCACTACTGTTTAATTAATCTATATAAATAAAGAAAATTTTAACTTGTAAGAAATACCGGCAATAGCTCAGTTGGTAGAGCGGGAGACTGTAGTGAGGAAAACCTCAACGCTGATATCTCTAGGTCGCTAGTTCAAATCTGGCTTGCCGGAACACCAAAATTTTTTATTTTATTTTTATTGATTTTTTTATTGATTTTATTGAGCTGGATTAATACCGGTGAATTATAATTTTGACTAACTTGATATCATAGACCCATAACGATAATGGTAAGGACCAATCCAAAATGTACAGATATACTACATTAATAAAAATAGATCGCAAATCGTATTGGCATGTATCACGTGAGTACTGGGAGTACGTGAATCAGGGACGCTGATTTTTTTTTTTTGGATAACGCAAAATTTTTGGATTTAGCCGGCATTAAGAAATTAAATTTCATAATTCGGGCCATGTCATGTGATTCATGTGACTTTGAATTATTGCCCAAAATTTCGCCATTCCAAAATTCTCGAAATTTTGAATTTTAACAATCAGATTATAGCGCTTTGCAAAAAGATGTGAACATGTGATTTTAGTGATGATGATGGCTGAGAATCACTAAGATTCCAGATTGTCTGCTACTTTATATTTTAAGATTAGTTACGTTTATATTTCTTTGAAATCAGTTTAATTCTTAAAATCTCAAAATTTATAAAACCTCCGATTCTCACATGAAAAAATGTTCTGCAGTGTTCACATCTTTTTGCAAAGCGCAATAATAGAAATTAATAGATAACGTGATCTGTAACCAATCAAACCGCATAAAATTTTGGTTTTTTATGGATAATCCTGAAAATTATGGATCCATAATTTTCAGCGTCCCTGACGTGAATATGACCGAGATGCAAAGCGCGTACGTACCATTCAAAATGTTCGTTCTATGTAGCCCGGAAATTCAGGGTCTTGAATTATTTTACTCGTGTTGATTCTTTTTATGAATGCAGATATCATTTATAATAATCTAATCAGTTAAGTTTATTTGTTCAATATCAGAATATTGCTTGAACCAAATTTATTCGTTGTTCTCAAGCATCTAAATCAATTGTTCAGATAATAATCGTGATGACGTTCAAGCATCACAATTGATGACGATATTTATAGAATTAAATGTTTGAGCATACTTTTTCTGTTTTTCGTAATGTTCGCTATACTTCCTAAAAAACCTAATGAAAAAATTTATTTTCGATCAACCGTTAAAGTTTCAACTTTAGTTACGTCGGCTCCTCTTTTAATGATTTTACCAATTTAAATTTCTTTATTATTCGTCAAATATGGAAAAACGTCTACCCAAACTTTTCAGTTTTAGATCTTCTTTGCTGAGAAGATTTTGAATTTAAAATGGAATAATAGTATTATTATGGTTTGGTTAGACGTTAAAAATTTGTTGAGATTTAATTATTTATTATGTTTGATATGTAAAAAATGTAAAAGTAATGCTTGAGCGAGCTTTATCATTGATGAATTTTTAAAGAAAAAAGGTGGGTTGTGTCTCGCTGATTTGTTCATCGAAATGGTAACTCACTTGGTTATTTTAATTTCTGACTAATTAAAAATTTACTTCCGATCCATTGAGTAAAGTGCTTGAGAACGCCCTTAGTCGGGTGCAAGTGCAATTTCAATTGAAAATTTGGCAATTCAATTTCTTAATCATGATTATTTAGTTGGAATACGAATAAAATTTAAGTTCATTGTGATCAGAATCTAGCATTTTAATTATTTACTTTTTTACGCACAAGTTATCGTTTTTTCGGTTCACATTGATTTATTTGGATAAATATTACCCATGTATTATTGGAATACCTCTGAAATATATTTAATGAGATTAAAAATTTACAAATCAAATTTTTCTTGTAATAAACTCATTTGATTAGTGGAGATAAAAATTATGAAATACACACTTTATTACAATACGCCCGCACTATTTCACATTAGTATAATCAGGTCGTAGGTTGAAGATAACGACAAGTAATTCAAGATTCTCGCACAATTAATATATATATATATATATTAGTAAATTCAAATGGAATAGACCTGGTTTTATTCGAATATCCGGTTCTATAATAAATATATATATATATTCAGTAGATATAACATGTAAAAGCCTATAATTAAGTGATATGAATTATATATATATTTTTTGGAAGGATATTTCCGATTGGAGCTTCATTCAGTGGGTGAAAAGTTTCATTAGAAGAGCCTCAGTTACTGAAATCCAGGACCATTCTGGTGAACAATGTTTACGGTCGTTATTCTACATTAGTTATGTAATGCTTTTTTTTTTTTTTAGCAACACCGTATGTTATAACAATCCCAGTGTTAAAATTATTAGTTATATGAGTCTAAAGTTAATGAGTTTACTACAAGTGCTTAACACGGTAAATATATTAATATTTTAGTGATTTTATTTTATGCCACAAAAAAAAGGTATTTTATTGACTGGATGGAGTAAAGAGTGCTTGTGGTTAGTAATTTATGTTTAGAGTTTCTTATTCGAATAAATCTTCCTGAATAATTATTGGCTGAGGTTTCAAATCATTCTACGAAATTTCAAGAATGTTTTGGTTCTCTTTGCTGATTTAAATTCGACATTCATAAATTGAACTTAAAGATACCAAAATTTTGAGTTTCAATAAAAAGATTTTATCGACTAATTTCTTTGGTAATCTTGAAAAAGTATTCCTTCACTGCCTAAGTAGCACTCAAAGATGAATAACTATACTTATTGGCTGCTTTATAAAATAATCATATCAAATACAAGATACACAGTATACAGTACTGTATCGTGTATCATTTAATAAAAAATAAATTGCATTAAATGAGTATTTCATTATGCCGCAGCAACTTAAATTACACGGAATTTTGTCTGATGCTAAATTTCCTAATTCTTTTATATTGTGATGTGTTTGACAGATTTATAAGTTTTGGTTTTTGAGATTTTGAGATTTTCATTTTTTTTTTCTCATCTCTAGTCAAACGAAAAAAAAAGCTTCATAATGTCCGACGATAATTATATTGATCTATCATCCATTACAGATCCAAGCGACTTTCCTCAGGCATCACTAAGATTTCTTGACACTCTTCCGCGTTGTTCAGTTTGCAAGGACTTTTTTAACACTCCAATGATTGCTGAGTGTGGACACGTGTATTGTTCTCTTTGTATTCGACGATGCTTAAATATGGAACAAGTTTGTCCTGTTTGCCGTGCAAACATATCAGAACCGCAATTATTCAAAAGTCCTGACACCGAAAATCTTGTACAAGCATGGATAAACATGAGGTTCAATACATTACTTTTTTTTTTTTTCTTTTTCTTATAAATTTTTGATTTACATGTCTTTTATGCAGGCAAACATTATTACAAGGTGCTCTTGAGGAAGAAAAAATTTCTTCCAAAAAAAGCGGGAACGTTTACCACTAAAACAATATCAACAAGTGAACAATTTAATGCTAAAAGAAAGCATTTGCATGTACCAGAACCTACCAAATCATTTTTTGAACAATAAGGGAAGGTAGGGTATTATGACACACTAAAGAGTTGTTTATATAAATAAAAATTTCCAGAAAGAGTATGAAATTTGAAATAGATTACTTATCGAATTAACTATCTACCAATAAAAAAAAAAAAAGGTTTAAAATATGAACTTTCAAAATCTATTCAAAAAAATGCTATGTTTTTTACATTTGGGAGGACTTTGTATTGCTGCATCCTTCATTACCCAAATGAGAGAATACGTATAAAATAAAAATTAAAATACTGGTATAAGTAATATCTTCTTTTACTTATATCTTGCGGTTTAGCAATTGGAATCAAAAAACATTTTTATATTATTTGATTCGTCTCAGTAAGATGAATCGAATGGTACTAAAATTTTTCGATTCTAATCAGTTCTATCATCAAAAAACACAAATGCGTCAAATTACCCACCTGTCATAATGCCCTACTTTCCCTTATACGTTATATGATTTTAACATTAATACGTAATAATTTACTTATTAACGTCAATCTTCTGTTGTGATCAAAAAATTATATCACGAGATTTTCTCATGCAATTAAAACAATACTATGAAATTAAGGAATGATCTGATTATCTTTATAATCAAGTATTAATTAACGTGTTAACCTGAATTTTTGAAATTCTTACGTTCTATCAAAATGTCACTTAACATTCAGTTTCTTCAGTTGCTTCAAGGTAAGTTCGAATTTTATGAATATGTAAAATTTAACTTTTATTAGTTATTTAGCCATTTGCATAAAAATGAACGCTCGTCTACTATACTTTTAATAACTAGAAAGTCAAATTATTACGGCAGCTATTGCTGTTTTCGCTATTATTGGTGCTTTTTTCATTTCATTAAAAACTTTAAGTTTTTTAAAGCTGATAATTGACGTTTATGTTCTACCTGGAAAAAGTGTATATATTATATTCTTTTATATTTTCTGTTTAACTTTTTCGTAATACCCCGACACTTACAAACTGAGTATCGGATTTTTTATTTTGATTAAATAATAACGCGTAACTCAGTTATAATTATACTTATTTGGGTTTATATTTATATTCACAGTTAAAGGATTTTGGTGCTGGAAAAGGCGCCTGGGCTGGTAAGTTATTTCACGTCTATTACATATATACACATATATATTACTAAAAAAAGACGTATTCTTTTGTAATAGTCGTTACTGGCGCGTCTGACGGCATTGGAAGAGAATATGCTATGCAACTAGCTGCTGCTAAATTTAATATCCTTTTGGTTTCTCGTACTGCATCCAAATTAAAAACTTTGAGGGATGAAATTGGTTCGTATTTACTGTACAGGGGATACCATGGGTTATCGAACGGTTTATTTTTAAATAAATTTAGGGCGTTTTCAATAAAAAATCTGATTGGCAAGTTTTATTAAACTGATCAATCAGATTCTTTATTGAGTCCATTGAGAGAACACCCTTAATTATCAATAACTAGTAATTCAAATTTAATTATTTTGATACCATTCGATTAGTCTCAATGAGACGATTCGAATGGAATGGTACCAAAATTAAATTTATTTAAATAATAGTGATCTAAATTAACAATTTTGGTATCATTGGATTCGTCTTGATGAGACGATTTGGATGATACCAAATTTTATAAAAAAGAGATCATTTTAACAAGGGTAAATTTTGGGGGTTAATATGTAAAAAAAAGTTATTACCATATAAATAGACCGATCGGTATCCCCTGTATTTGTCTATTTTTCTTACGTTAAGTTAATAATAAAATATTTTAATTAATATTTTAATTTAGAACAAAAATATGAAGTTGATACAAAGATGTATGCTATGGATTTTACCAAAGGTACTCCAATGGATTATGGAAATTTAAGGGATATGATTGAAGAACTTGACGTTGGAGTGTTGATTAATAATGTTGCTACAAATCATGAGATTCCAACACCATTTTATCTTGAGAGTGACGAAATTATTCATAATATTGTTGAAGTTAATATTTCTGGACTTTTAAAAGTTACCAAGATTGTATTATCGAAGATGCTTCCAAAGTTTGTTTTTCAATTAATTGTGTTTTATCGATTTTTTTTTTTTTAACCTTTCAAAAAATCTGAATTTTAAAATTATTATTATTATTTCATTCAAACTATAGCAATCGAGGACTTATCATTAATTGTGGGTCATTTGCTGGGTCGGTTCCTACTCCATATTTATCAGTATATTCCGGTTCAAAGGCCTTTATGAATCAATGGTCACAAGCTATAGGTGCAGAACTTAAATCAAAAGGAATTATCGTTGAAAATGTTAATACTTATTTTGTGGTATGATTCTTTAAATTAAAAATTATTTATAAATTTAATTCAATTCTTAACTATCTTACTAATTCTCATTTCTCGGTTGTAAAATCTTTTGATATATATATATTTTTTAATAAGGTATCATCCATGTCAAAAATTCGAAGACCGTCTTTATTAATTCCATTACCAAAACCATATGTCAAATCTGTATTATCTAAAATTGGAATTCCAGGAGGGGCTTCCTATTATCCTTTTAATTCTAATCCATATCCTGCTCATGCGCTTATTAACTGGTTAATTTCTAATACATTTAGTTGGAGTTTCTGGGTAAATTATACACTTGGTATGTGTTGATAATGATTGTTTCATACATAAGGTAGACAGGGGTAATTTGGCGAATAGGGGTAATGTGGCGAAAAGTAAATATCTCGTAATCCCTTGATCAAAATTAGTCAACTTTACCACCATTCGAATCGTCTCACCGAGACGATTCGAATAGTACAAAAATCGTTTAATCTCAATCACTGGTGACATCCGAATATAATATATTAATTTTTTTTAAAAAAAGTTAATATATTATATTCGGACGCGAATCGTCTCAGCGAGACGAATCGAATAATGGTAAAATTATTTGATTTCGTTCATGGGATCACGAGATATCTGCAATTCGCAAAATTACCCCTATACCCTCTTCTCAAGGTTGGCAATGGATGGAGCCAATGATACTAATGGAGAACCTAATAGAGTTAGTGGAGAACCCAGTGGAGATAATGGCTCCAATAGAAATATCCAACAAAGCCGATGAAGAATAGGGTTCTAATCTCTAGCCTCATATACCAATAGCTAATAAATAGGTCAAACGGATCAATGTCAATAGAGTTGGTTGGCTTCCATTGACTCCATTCAGAAATTATTCTCAATGGAGTAATGGAGCAATGTCAATGGAGTTGTTCTCCATTCGTCCCGATGGATAAATGTGCCAACCCTGACCAGGGGTAATTTAATCACCTCTATTTTTTTTAGGGTTAAAGTCCAATTTTATATGAAATATAGGTTTATATAACATAATAAAATTTAATATAAAGGTCCAAATTTTGTTATGCATAAGGTTTTTGGGGTTCTGAACATTTTTACTTAGAACCTCTAACTTTAATTACTTAGTACGTTTTTGAGATTTAGCATCCCGGGCAGGGTTGGCAATGGAGCCAATGGAGGTAAATGGTGAGCTCAAAAACCTAGTATCCATCGGCTCCATTAAGAGCTCCATTGGGCCCCATTGAGCTCTATTGCCAGGGTAATTTAACTTAGGGATATGAAAAGTTCGGTTCGGTTCGACTCGGTCCCAGGAGTCGAACCTTAATTTAAACTCGGTCTGGAGTTAGACTTAGACAAAGACTCATTCTATCATGTGAAATTTGTGATACCATGTGATTTATTCAAGTAATACAAGATTAAGCGCGGTTTTATTAAAACGCACTTATGATATTTTACACTTATACATACATTATCTCAAACTGGCTAATCTATGTGTTCTAAGTAAAAATATTTAAAAAATATAATAAAACGTATGATAGGTGCAAAATCACCATAGGTGCGTTTTATATTCATTCTGAAATACTAGCACTAATAATGATTTATCTAAAATACTAGCACTAATAGTGTTTTATTGGCTTCAACCCAGTTTTTCAAGAGCAACAAAGCTTTTACTGTTTGCTCTAAAGGGCATTTTCTTGTAGGCTTGATAGTATCTTTAGCCAGAGAGAGTGTGCTTTCACAAGAAATAGTAGCTTGTAAAGAAAAGAAATCTGCCACAATAGATGCTAATATTGGATATTTATAGGCATTGTTTTTCCACTATGAAAGAGTATTGAGTCCCGGTTCACTAGGTAAGGTGAGATAAGAATCTACCTCATTTACTAGGTTTGCTTCACCATTTTTACCTACTATTAATTCTCTAAAAAATTTCAATAGATTTTCCATCTGAGGTACTTCATCCAATTGCTTTAATTTATGCTGTAAATAGATAACTCTTAACTCATTATTAGCTAATTTTTGATTACTTTTGTCGAAGACTTCGAATTTAATCGACGGATTGAGTAGAGTAGGCATAGTAGAGAATTTCAAAAGGTTGTACCAATACTCTGTTATCCTGTTACTCATTTCTTTTGCTGCTTCATTAATAAAAACATATTGATTAAGATGTGATAAAAGGCTTCGAATAATTATTCGTATGCCTTCATAAAAGGGTTGTAGGTCGCAGGAAAATACTGAAATCACCATATGGAATGGCTTAAGGATTTCTATCAGTTGTTTAATTATTTCCCAATTTTCAGATTTTAAATAGATTTCTTTTATATCTAGACGGGAGCTAGCAAGTATATCAGTAATAGGTCAAACTTTAATAAACTATTCAAGTATCAGATAAGTGAAGCACTACTCTTTATTTATGTTGATTTTAGGATAAAAAATAGTTGATTTAATGAAGCTAAAATTTTTTCAATTTCTCTTAAAAGTAGAGGTAAATTTATTAATTTATTATAAAAATGGAGGGTCTTATTAATTTGGTTATTATAATTTTTTTGAAACTCCTTGACCGCATAATTAATAGCATGCGCTACACAATGAATGAACCTAAAGTCAGAACTTATAGATGTTTGAACATAAAAAGTGGAATATTTTGAGAGAGCAAATAATTCGCGTTTATGAACGATACTTATAGATTTTTTAACGAAAGCATTAGGATACACAAATTATAATAATAAGATCAATCAAGATGATTAAAAGATAACCGATAAGGAAATTTTAAAATTATCATGAAGATGAATTCATATCATTAATAAAGAAAAGTATTTAGTTGATATGTCATATCTTTTTAAAAAAATCTTTTCTGTAAAAATGATTGATGAAAATAACTATGAAAATTTTGTTACAATCATCACGTAAATATTATTATATTCTTCATATCTGTGTTATTTAAAAATTGACCTACATGATAAAATCAAGTCTGTTAGAACAAATCGGGTGCTGTAAGCTGCTTACCAATATTAATATTGATATATGAGTTAGTATTTGGATAAACTTTATTATTGCCATAATTTTAAAGAATAATTAAAGTATTTTCGACATTGATTCTTGATATGAAATTTCTGAGATGTCCCGTATCAAAAATCCATGACGAAATACCTTCGATAAAGCCGAAACAGTTCTACGACATGTACTGTATAATAATATGTATAATGGGATGATTCAGAATTAGCTTATTTTTAAAATAAGCAGGAGTTTAAAAAATCCCATTTCTGTTTTGAGATTCTGAAATCAGAAAACGAAATGGATGGATGTATTCTTCTGTGAAATATTATCATCGTAATTTATAATTTATAAATCACTTATTTCAAAACAAATACGTCACGAAATCAGAAACCTGAGCATTAATTCTGAATCAACCCTAATAGTAACATTACAGGTAATTAAAATTAATCTTATAGCTATATCACGTAGTTTAAATTTAAATCTACTCAGATAGATTTGATCATTTTTGATACAGTATTCAATAATTTCGTGTGAATAATTAAAACCTTCATGCGGCAAATAGTAAAATTATTAGAAACAAAAAAATAATAGACCATTCATATATAAGATTTTTCTATACTTAGCCATAATAAATATTCTACAATACACTTTCAATTATGTTCAAAATCAAGGCTGTTGAAAATTATTGTAAAGCCATTGTTTAATATTTGTTTAAATGAAAGTTCAAAACAGATAAAACTAATATAGTAAGTTATATACAGCACTGAATGATTACCAATATCAAAATAAATCAAATACAGTGAAACCTCTCTTGGGTCCAGATTTTAACAACGTACAATAAGAAAAAGTGCATTTTATGAAGGTTATGTATATATTAGGGCCAGAATTGTGTGTGAATTTAGAGAGGGTGTGCACCTAGGGAGGATGCACTTCGAGAGGTTCACTATAGTGACCAGGCCAAACAACGAGAATGTCGATTCTAGAAGTGGCCAGAAGAAGATAATAAATAGGGGACAAATACATACTATTCTATAAATAAAACATGAAATCTATCTGATTTAAAGGGTCCCACTGAATCACTCAACCAAATTCCCGCTGATAAAATGTGATATAACAAACAATAGAAAATAAATATTCAAATGCAAATCGTCCATACACTCTAGGTATATTGCGCGTACCTTATAACGTAATTACGGACTCTCGATCTACTTCGTCATATTTACTATAAAACTTTTACGAACATTTGTGTGCTACTTTAATGTAAATATATTAAAAATTTTTTAAATTTTTATTGTAAGCAATAAAAGTATTATTTTGAACATGTAAAAGCAATATTAAAAAATTAAATTTAGGTTTTGTTTTATATTTGTATAATAATTGTATATATTTTGAATAATAATTGTTTGAAAAAGTCTAATTTTATCATGAATATTTATCACAAAAAAAATTTTTACACAGAAAATAAACAAAATAACACTTTTTTACACAATAGTCTTTTTAATATACATATAAATTAGACAAAAGTTAAACATTTTGTTTTTATAGGGAAGGTATATCAAGCACGATTGAATAATACCGTAAACTGCCATACAAGACCCAGATATCAGATCCCCTATTAGACCGGGTGTGAATCTCAATCTACAATAACCAAATGCAGTTTTTTTTTAAGTATCTAGGCTACTCATTATAAATGAAAAATATGTATGCTTTTTAAATTATTCCTTCTAATATACAAACTCTCCACCAAGTATTAGACTCGGGGTTTAATATTGGTGAAATGTAAGAGACACAGTCGCAAATTATAATTTAATTATGATTATGTTGAAAATTTCTTGGGGCGATTACCACAAAAAAAAACACAAAAACGCGTGTATTGATGATTTTATGGAAGCAAAACAGAATATTATAAAAAATTTATTTTGTCGACTTTATATATGGGCCCAAGTACTATAAAAAGAGATGAATTTGACAAAAAAATAATACAGTATTTGCAAAAAATTATCTCAATGATTATCTAAAACTATAAGAATTTTTTTTTAATTCTATAAACCATAATTAGATAATCATTGAGATTATTATTATTTTTTTTTGTTAAATCGTCCTTTTTATACGTAGTAACCGCCCATATAAACATATAATTATTAGACGGTATACCTGGATAGAAATATATTATAATTTATCTGATAGCTCGATGTTTTAATAATACCCGAGTAGTGATTTTTTTTTACAGGTACAATAATTATATGTATTGCACGTTCAGAATTATCTTCTAATAACTGCAACAGACATTCTTATAGACGGAGTCTATCCCGCCCTGTAATTTAGAATGTCGAATCCAACAGCTCCGATCACACTCTAGAAATGTTGTCGTTATTGGTGACAAGTCGTCCGGGATTCATCTGAAAAAAACGGGGGTTGGATCGGACATCCTTAAAGGTATTCTATCTGAAAGAATAATGGTTACAAAACCCGAATACACTCTACATGGTAAAACGTTAGGCAGAACGCACGAACATCACTATAACATCTGCTAAAAGGGCCCGCATATATAGCAATGACACTTCATCAGTTCTTGCGAATACGAACTTGAAAAAGGCAAAAAATAAATAAATAAATAAGTTCGGATCATAAATGTTTATTTAATCATCTCAAGAAATCTTTTTTAGCATCATCGATAATAATGTACCTTAAAAAGATTGCATCGGAGAAACGATATTTAACGTTAATTTGTAATAATACCTTGATTCATTGGAGATTAACGGAAACTTATTTCCGCTTACTCACATATGGATCAGGATATTATTCATTATCCCCCAGAGCTTGGCATAGTGATCGGGATTAATAATATCAGAATTTGCACTGCTGCCTTAAACGTCAATCACCTCGCATGGTCATATGTGCTCAGGTAGGTTAGAAAAATGTCGAGGTCTCGTGACTTCCGACCAGATAATTCAAATTACGTATTACGTTTAAAAGACTAATAGTTTTTAAATGTACATTATAATCAAATAATTACGTACATTTAAAAAACTATTAGTCTTTTAAACGTGCAAAGCGCAATTTGAATTATCAGGTCGGAAGTGATCGGTGATCACGAGGCCGCGGCATTTTTATATCATGACTAACCTACCTTATGTGTAGTTCAGTTCATAAATATATGTTTAATAAAACGGCGTTTTCTTACGATATTGTAATGAAAAAGAAATGTATTGTGAAAATCATTCGCGGTTTTATAAATTTACTTCACACGTGGTAGAATAATTTTATTGGTCATCACACGCGTACTCTCTACTACTACTAAAAACGCATTTATAGAATATTACGATAATATTAAATGACCGATCAAATTATGTGCACTTATAATTATAGGGAAGTGCATGAGTCGACTGTATATCATTTATCGCAACAATAAATTATGTGCTACATTAGGATTCGCGTTAATTCGGGACGCCCATGATCGCTAATTTGAGAACATATAAGCAATTTTTGAAGGATCTGATTTTCCAAATAATGTCCACGAGCTTATTTCGCACTTATACGGTAGCACAATTTGAATTGTAAAAATAAATACTATTTATTTAATTTCACACACTGAATATATATTCTTGACAAATAATTACAATGCGAAACTTTTGAGAATTAATAAAAATGTCTAATAATTGTCGAGGTCACAGACCTTACAAAACATCTTATGGAATGACCAGGATATATAAATAATAATAAAAAAAAATGAATTCATTTAAAATGTAAAGAATTATAGCCGAATTTCGAATTAAATACAATAGTTCAAAATGGAGTAATAATTTAATAGCGTCAACTATGCTCCGCATAATCCCTAAATCTATCATCATTAAAAATTACACATTTAAATGTCATGTCCTTCTAATATACTCTCACGCATCAAAATAACCCACCTGAGAGAGTTAAGACTTGCACATTTATTCACATGCCAATTTAGCGTCAAAACTTGTTAATGCAATGGAAAAAGCTTGAAGTGGGCACATTGGATACATAAAATCCATTGTGAAGGTTTCTTCAGTCACACGACCAAATTGCATTATAATATAGTCCACTAATAGAAATTTTGGTAAGTAAGTCTGTATATAAATTTATAATGTTAAGAAAAATATATTTGAATATTTACAATCATTGTCGTGCACTATTTGAAAGTTCTTGACGGAAGCCATAGTTACTCGACCATTGAAATTTAAAACATATGATTGTGTCTCTAAAAAAAAAAAAACCAGAAAAATGTTCAAAATTAATAATAAAATAAAACACATTGAGGTTATTTCAATTTTGATTATATTAAAACCTTCGTTCCATTGGGGCGATTTATTATGCAAGATTAATATATCTCGATGATCTCCGTTTTTGAATTTTCCAATCAATGTTTGTGATTCCTAAATAACGAATATGGATTGTTATAAAATCTTTTGTGCCTTGTAGATCAGACAATCATAAAAGTGTAAATCCTTACAGTAGTAGGTCGAAATTCTGGTCTTTCCCCATTTTTGGTCATGCCTAACAATAATACAGTCATTTTACGTGGACCTTTAAATCCAAGAATGTTTGGATCCTACATTGCAAACATATTATAATTATTAGTTAGACTATCACTTTCTGCGAAAGTTAATGCGCGCAAACAATTTTGTTGACTTACGTAAACCACAGCACCTAATTCTTCTCTAATTTCCATATCTGATAATTCAGGTTCACGTTTAAATGGACTACGTCCGTTTGAATACATAACAAAAGCTGTACCTAAAAAATTTGACCTATCTCAAATATATGTAACTTGATGTCGAAAAAATAAACTTTTATATATTGTAAATTAAATTATTTGTCCAACCTAACTTTCCCAACAATTTTTTTCGATGATGCAGCGGAGTCAAGTCGTGAAGTAGTAATAACATAATGAGAGTTTTTACTATTTTTCTTCTTTTTTGCAGCAAGAAGAAATGTCCTTCTAGGTTCATCATTCTCAATTGGTTCCTCAATGTAAAGCTCATATTGAGGGTAAAGTTTACCGAAACCCTCTTTACTCCTGGTTATCTTACAAAGAACTTTTTGACCTTGTGGGACTGGACTAACAGAAAATAATTTTAATAAATTTCAAGTTTATATTTTATTAACTTAATAAATTCATAAGATGAATATAAAAATTATATACTTCATAACAAAATCGATTACTTCTTGTTCAGTCATTTCGACTCTTGGTTTTGAGAACCTAAAAGTTTCAATCATTTGCGCGGTTGGTCGATTTACAACGACAGCACGTAATAATTCAGCCGGAGCAACGGGCTGAGATAATGTCGAAGTTGAACCATTAAACGAGACATTTGATCCAGTAGCATTTCTTGTTTGTAAATACTGATTGTAATTGCTCCTCTATAAAAAAAATTTTCGTATTTTTTTTGTGCATTGATAAATAAATTGGCTTATTTAATCAAAGAATAAAAGAAACGAAATTGAGCAGTACCCTTACAGATGGTCGAGAATTTTCACCAAGTTCCATTTCATCATCATCATCATCATCATCATCATCATCATCCATGACACTTTGTTCATCTTCTAAAGCACCATCATTATCTGATTCATTAATCGATAAATTATTGATAGCTGATATTATTGATGGTGAAATATTCATAGAATCTAAATATTTGAAAGGACATTCGTCAAATTCAGTCCTTTATAAGGCAATATTCATTTAGAATTACCGTCAAAGTTTCCATTGTTTCCAGTGGGTATTTGAAGAAAATTCGAGCGGTTGTTTTGAAGCTGTGGATCTGCGTCCATTCAGATTACAATGTTCCAAGGTATACGAAAGGATAAAAATACAACAAGAACCCCTTTTGTCAAACACGAATAAAGAAATTCACTCGGATAGTCTTTTAACGCTTGTTATGATATAAATTATTTTGATAGTGCGTTGTTTTAAATTTAATTTAGGGTTTATTGAAAGAGCGTAGAATTACAAATTGTGGATTTGGATCGTTAAGATAGTTACATGAGCAGAGAGCAGAATCGCATAACTGATATGCAGATTTTTTATTGGGCAAGAACAAATCAGAAAGATCGTTATACAGTATTTAATGATTGGTTCACTTCATTTGGGATCGGTAACCCGGATATCTGGTTGGAATAGTAATAGCTGTCCGGATATATTAACGTTAACGTTAACCGGTTAATTACCTGGAGTAAATAATTATAATTACTATTACTATTACAACGTACGAATAGAGCTTGATGGTTGTAAAACCAACCAGTTTTCAAACCACAGTTAAACATGTGTTCATATTTGGTACTTTTTACATTTGCGACTATCATTTATACTTGGTGTGATAATTGATTATGTGTTATGCTTTTCACACATTTAATAGAAACTAAGAGAATTACTCAAGTCTTAAAGGAAGAATTTCAAGGACGTCGAACTTATTTCCAAACATATATATGGCGGAGAAAATCTAAAAATTTCAATCGCTTTCAGTAGTATGCACTATTAAGTTCGATATACGTAGCTTAATTTTATTGATATTTAGTGTTAAGCTTTGTGATTTTCTGCATCAACACATCATTTTCTATCTCAAGAACTTGTATTCGATCGAATTCAGGTTTGATTTAAAAAAGGATAATTTTGAAATTCTGTTATTTTTTAATAAACCGAATTTTAGTAAGAACTGTTCTGTTGCCACAAGTTTATTTAGAATTCTATTGTACGTAATTTTACATGATTATTAATGAAATTTCTGTTACTGGTAAACAGGTACCAAAAAGCTTTAATATATGTGTGGCACATGACACCTAGATAAAAGAAACATGCATGTTACAATCAATGAAGACCCTTCACGTGCAATTTTCTTTCTTCATCAGATCAATTTATCTCGGATAAGTCTAAATGTGTCTTACAATGTATTGTACTCCTTATATATATCAACCGAATTATTTGATATACACGATCAAACCTCTAGTTCGAGTAGTCTAAATAAAATTACAGAAACGAACCTTGTAAACTTACGTATATATTATACCAAAAACTAATTAATTGGTGTGCGATGCTCCAAGTAAAAATGTTCTTCAAAAAAAATCCATTTCTAAACTTAGATGTGTTATTGACACGATTTTAAAAGGCATTTATTGCAAAAATTTATATAATATTGTTGCACCTGGAATGGATTAGGCTTATTAATCTCAACTCTGATCCTACTAATTCTTAAATTGTAACCTGCTTGAATTCATAATACAGTCAAACCTCTCTAAATGCATAGCCGAGGGGCGGCCGAAAAATCTTATATTTAGAGAGATATTGCATTTAAGGAGGTAAAATCTATATGTGTTATATAAGTTGGGGCCAAATAAGGCCATGCATTTAGGGAATAGCACTTAGGGAGGTCTTACTGTACTATCATCCAACTAATTAATTTGGGCAGATTCCAATTCGAGACAAGATATTATGAGTTATACGTTGAAGTAGGTTTAAACTTCTGAATCAATCTAAAGTTGATTCCGAATTTATTTAACTTTTAAAAATATAACTGTTTAAGACTATAAGCCAAATTTGTACTTTTTTTATATCGAACATTATACATCAGCAACCTCTAAAAAAAGACTTCGAATTTACAATTTTTGATTAATTTGTACCGTACGTAAATATAGATAATGGGCATTGCATCAGAGAAGTCGTAGAACTTAACATAAAGCAATCTCTTAAATTACATCGTATATTACCATACTTACGTGTGATGATTATGCGTATGATGCTTTTTCACACAAGTAATTTTGATAGATCTTATTCTGGGAAATTGATCGAGTTAAATCTATATTGTTTGATCTGGCGTAAAGTAATTTTTCGTGATAAAAAATAAAAATAAAAATATCGTTAGCCAACGCATATATCTTATCCAAGAGCTTTTAAATTGAATAGTCCCCTTGTGTACCTTGTGAGGAACCGGGTACTATATTTGGGGATATACCATATCGATATGAAAGTAATGAAAGTGGTGTTTGCAGGCTTACGTACATACGTACTGTATAGTATAATAATCACGTGTGATACAAGTTACAAAAAAATTGATATTTTTATTGGTGCAAAAACTTGCAATATGTCCAAAACTTTGGAAGAAAAATCAAAGAACTAGAGGGCCGCTTAAGTCTTCCATCAATTGGGTTGCGCTTTCTTAATGGATTGGAAAGCCTTACGAAGAGCACGAAGAAATTTTAATACAACTGAGGCATGAAATTGGAATTGCTTACTTAGGATATAATGGTAAGCTCATGTTTTGGCAATAAAGTCGAACTTATGATTTTTAAGAATATCACCGTGAAAGAACTTTTCAAAAAAGGATATTCAAAGTCGGGAAAGCAAGCCACTAATTTCTTTTACAAAAAACCGCATCTATAATGACAGTCAACATTGTAGTAAAGCTTTTAGACCAAATAAACTCTCGATTCAATCAAGATACATGAAACAAATGCTGAATGATTCTGGTATATCAAATAAGTATATACTATGTAAATCAAAATTATATACGAGGGGTGAAAAGTCCTTTTTACCCACCCGATACATAATAAAAATTTATTAATAAGATATTTATGATATTCAAAGCCTGGTCATAAATTTACCTAACCCACAAAAGTCTAAATGCCTACTCTAAACTATGACTTAATTTAAACTTTCAATCCACTTTTCAAATAATACAAATGAATTCCTTGGTTGAGAATATGGCACAAAATGCCCGGATTCAAAGACTTTAACAAACCATAAATTTTTAACTTTTCTAATTTCGCCAGCTTTTACTCCATCCACAATCCATTCTTGAAATACTGTATTCTTAAATTCATAGTGACGCTCCCACTTCAATGATTCAGCCACTTCGATCCCACCAAACCTTTCAAGGAATAATCGGTTAAAAAAATCTTTTTTTTTTGATAAAAGAAAATAAAATAAAAATATATTAGATGATAATATATTACCAGTTACAAATGTAATCAGCATCTCCGGTGAAGAACATTATTGGTATATTATTATGAAGAAGAAATTCTACTTGAGGCTTTGTAGAATATATCCTAATTAAAAAGAAGTAATTTATTATTAAAAGCCAATATTTTAATTCAATAAAAATCAAATGATTAGTTTTAAATAGTACGTACAAATCACCATATTTAGAAAATCTAGCATAAATTTCCCCATTAATTTCTAAATAACTTGTTATTTCAGTAGTATTAACACCAATTGATTCCATAACAAAAGGATCATCCAAGTATTTTTTATATACAGGATCTGGAAGGCCATTTTTGGTACGAATATCGTAAACGCTAACACCAGAGTTTTGAATAAATATCCCATTATAATCCTCCGAGCAAGCTATGGTAGCTGCGTTGCAATCATGTGCCGTATCGGTTTTGTAACATTCATCAACTGTTAATTGAAATTGGATCAATTATTTTTCAAAGTTTGATTACTGATTTATAAGATACTGTATAGAGGAAACATACTATTATGTTTGCATATTGTCCATTTATTACGCATCTCCTCGATTAACTGTGGACTTAACAAGGGTTTATCTGTACATAAAGAAAATGATGAGGCTTAACAATTTATATATCAATAGAGATGTTTAAAAAAAAAAAAAAACTAATTTTATACATGTATTATTCTCTGCAAAATTAACAAAAGACCCCCTATAACGTTAAAGGTTAGTAATGTATACTATCAGCAGTCCCTAGAATAAATACAGATGTAAACAAAACTTACGCTTGAATAGGAGGATCAACATAAGCAACTCCAATCCCGCAAGACTTAAGATTAATCGGTATTAAATCTTTAACCTTGCCAGTTTTGATTAGATTGTTATTTTGTATAATAAGTTTAGCCATAACTGGAACTAAAAAATGATGAAAAGAAATAAATAAATTATAATATATTATAAAGAATAATTCATGAGTACATTACCATAATGACCAGCATAAGATTCACCAAAAAAATGCAAATCCAAAGATGCATATTCTGGAAACCTCGTAAAGAATTTTTGTAAAAATTTATACACATCCGAGGCTGCTTGTTCCGATGTATTCACCATACGTGCTCCATACGAAAATCCAGCGCCAATTGGCTTTAATTTAAAATAAGTTTTGTTAATATTTTTAATAATCAATTTTAAATTGATACAGTATTAAAATACTAATAGTAAGCCCAGAAATCTAACCTGATCAATAAACAACAAATTTGTCACTTTATTCCAACTATTTTCGGACAATCTGCTTTGGTTCATATAGTTATCTACCTTGCAAGGACCAATCTCTTGGAACAGTGCAAACATTGAAGAATAGCCAGGTCCGCCACTAAACCATATTGTTAATGGCGAATTTTTGGGATTTTTATGAGATTCAAAAAACCAAAAAAACAAATTTGCATCTGGAGCGATTTTTAAATATCCAGAGTACTATTTTGAATTTAATAAATAGTGTATTTAATTGTTTACTTAGAAGATGCAAAAAATAATTATCGCTACGTGTAATACCTGTTTAACTTTTGGATCACATAATTTGCTTGAAACAATGTGATCACTTAAAACTTTATTCAAAAAAAATAAATAAATAAATATAGTATAAAAAAGTTACAATTCAAATTTCATTAACAATTCTTGGATCCTTACGCGGAGATTCACCAGTCGTCATATCATTTTTACTAAAAAAATTTTTAGGTAAGAATAGCTCAACAGCTAAAATGAATAATAGAGAAAACAGAACAATTTTTGATGAAAAAAAATTGGAAAATAATTTCTTAAAGATCATTATGAAGTATTAATAAATTAAAAATTGATACTAAACGAACACTAAAGTTTATGATTATAATAACTTAATTATGTTCGAAACCCTAAATATTTATTATATACTATTTACCATAAAATCCCGGAAGACAAATTCCCGAAAGGACTAATACCGACAAAGTTAGCCGGCATTAGTTATAATGTTGGCCAATTTATTCGGTATTATGTTCTTTCGGGAAAATTGTTTCGGGATTTTGTGGTAGAACCCTAAAATACGTTAGGAATACAATTTTTAAAGGAAATTCATAGAGTGTCAAAAAGAAATAATCTAAGTTATACAAAAACAATTGATTGCAATCCAAAAAGGGAAGCTAAAGAAGCACCCTAGCTAGTTATGTTAAAAACTCGGTACAAATATGCAGTATATTTGCAGTCTTGTTGTTAATTTTGTGCAAATAACGAATTTTTAATACTTGTTATACATTTTCGAATGTTTCCCCACTTATATCTACAGCTCTTGAGTATTTAAATAGTAAACGGGTTATCATAATACGTTTATGCATAATTTACAAAAGTAAATAAAAAAAAACTCATTTCTATTTTTTAAATCAAAATTTTACGGCTTTTTACAAATATTATTCTAACTTTAAAATTTTACGTGGGGTGATTGAAAGTTTTGACCTTAGATCCATATCTCAATCATTTTTAAAGATATAGTTTTAAAATTAATATATATGCATAGATTAGGGATGTTAAGTGGTGCGTCTGGTTCGGTCCGGTCCGGTCCCCCCAAAAGTCTGGTCCAGGACTAGTTGAAAACGAGTTCAC